>JADBJO010007623.1:0-12500 GCA_016801955.1 Conus betulinus | reverse complement strand
CTTGTCGCCTCTTTCACACTCAGTCACACCAAAACTCTGTACAGCCCTAGCTCCACCACTGCGGGCCAGGCCCCCATGCAGCGATCATACCGTGCGTCGTCGCTAGGAAGCAGCAACCCGCCGGAGGAGACGCTGCGAGTCACTGCGTTTGGTGATGATCATGGCACCTTTTTTTTTTTTCTGACTAACATGCACAAGGTACTACCTGCTAATTTCCCCTCTTACCACAGTAACTGTTCGGGTCGCCGAGCCAGCGAAAATAATCCCCCCTCGAACCCTTTCCCCCTCCCCTCTACACCCACCCCCCCACCCCCCCCACCCCCCCCCCCCCCCCCCCCCCCCACACACACACACACAGAGACTTTCTTATCTCTCGAACAGTCCCCCTGGACAGTGCCACCACGTTCTTGTATAACTTTTATATAACTTTTGCTGTAACTCATCAAAGACCTCACACAAAACTGAAAGGAAAACGGGGCGTTGGGAAAATCTAATAAGACACACCGGACAGAGAGACAGACAGACTGACGAACAGACAGACAGACAGACAGACAGACAGGCTGCCACAACAGACAGGCTGCCCCAACAGACAGACAGACAGACGGCCAGAGAGAATGCCACAAGCCATCAGCACCAACAGACAGCCCATAAAAGAGAAAATGCCACAAGCTACAACAGATACAGACAGACAGAGACAGACAGACAGACAGAGACGGACAGTCATAGACGACCTTTTAGAAGCAAGCACTCCAGGGAGACGGCTGACGGATGACACAGACTGGAGACTCAGCAGAACAGTTCCAGACGGCGTAATTCGTGACAGGGATTTTTTTTTTTTTTTTTTTTTTTTATCAGTGCATTAGGTTCTTTTCTTTTTTCTTTTCCTTTTTCCTGTTCCCCCCCCCCTTTCCCTTCACTTTCTTTCTTTCTTTCTTTTTCTTTTCTTTCTTCTTTCTATTTTTTCTTTTTCTTTCATTTTCTGGCTTTTTGGCTACACTCTCGGCTCGCAAATCCAGGCCATGCTCATTATGAGATCAACTGGGACCGTTGGCAACTCCTAAGGTTTCTGTGTTTCTCAGTTGAAGGATGTGGTATGGCTTGAAATACTCATCGTTGTTGTTGTCGTGGTTGCTATTGGTAGTGGTGGTGGTGGTTGGTGGTGGTGCCGACGACGCGATGATGATAATGATGATGATAATGCACTGCTGCATTGTGTTGCTGTTGCTATGCGGTTGCCAGCAATGCTGTTGGTTTTGTTCTTGTGTTGTTATTTGGTGATACTTTTTATCGCTGTCATTTTCTTTGTCTTTTTCTATTTTATTGTTGCTGTTGTTCTTCTTCTTTTTTTTTTTGTTTGTTTGTTTGCTCTGAAGAACAGTTTCGTTTCAATTCATATTAATGTATGAAATTTCTTTCGTTGTTGTCTTTTTCTTCCGCATTCCTCTGCCCGTTCTTGCTCTTCTTTCTTCTTAAAGTTGTTGTTGTTGTTTATGTTGTTTTTGGTTGTTGTTATTATTGTTGTTTCTGTTGCTATTTTTTGCTGTTGTTGTTGTTTGTTGTTCTCTCCTCCTCGTCCCTCCTCTGGTTTTTCCTCCTCCTCGTCGTTGTTGTTATTGTAATTGTTGTTGTTGTTGCTGCTGCTGGTCTTCTTCTCTCCTCCTCCTCTTTCGTTCTTCTTCTTCTTCTCTTGTCTTTGCTCTCTTCTTCTTTCTTCCGCGTTGTTCTCTGATTCTCTTCTCTCCGCTTCCTTCTTTCGCATTTTTTTTGTCTCCATCCCTCCCCACCCCGTCCCTGCACCACCCCACCAACACCCCAACTCCATCACCAAAATGCAACCCTCCCCCCAACTCCCCCAAAACCCCCATTGGCGTTTGGGCGTTCGTGTTTCGCTAACCTTATTGGTTAACTGTCACAATGAATCATCGTAAGGCTTTTGGGTCCCTGTCCGTTCGGTCCCCCATCTCATTCACTGTCGGAGACAGGATTGGTATCCGTCTCCCCCATTGACATACACAGGCGATTAGGGGATACAGCACACAGAGAGGGCAAGGTACGGCTAGGGTTAGGTATCATAAGAAACTGAAAGGTAGGATGAAAGAGGAGGAGAGGAAAGAAAGAGGAGAGAGGAGGAGGAAAGGAGGAGAGAAGGATGAGAGAAGAGGAGGAGGAGAGAAAGAATGAATGTGGAGGAGAGGAGGAAAAGTGAGAGACGTGGGAGGAGGAGGAAAGAAGTAAGAAGAAAAGAAAAAGAAGAAGAGAAGAGGGAGCATACTGAAAGAAAAAAGAAAAAGAGAAACAGAAACAAGGAGAAACTAAATGCATAAAGAAAAGAAAAGAAAAATGCTATATAAAAAGATAATATACACGACACTAGACTGTTGACCAAACTACATTGTGTCAAGAATTCGCTATTCATTGAAGGGCTTATATTTCTTCTTCCTTCTGCTTCCCTTTCTTCTGGGACTCTTTTTTTCCTTCATTTTCTTTCTGCATATCCTTCTTTTTCTTTCTGTCTGCAATTTTCTCTTTCTTTCGTTCTTCTTTCTTTTCTTGTCTTTCCTCTATCTTTCCCCCCCTTCTATCCCCCTTTTCCTTTATCCCTTCTCCCCCCCCCCCCCTCCCCCTTTTTTTTTTTTTTTTTTTTTTTTTTTTTTTTTTTTTTTTTTTTTTTGTTGCAATTCTGCCAATTGGAAAACGAAAAATAACCTGAAACAACATAAAGAAAGATGAGGAGAAATGAAAAAAAAACGAACACATAATTTAAACAGTTGTGCCATAAGTTTTATGAACACACACACACACACCACACACACACACACACACACACACACACACACACACACACGCATGCATGCAAGAACGCAGGCACGCATGCTCACACAGGCACACACTACACATATACACAAACGCGCGCGCTTGCACACACACACACAACACAACACACACACACACACACACACACACCTCTCTGTCCCTCTCCTCTCTCCCTATTCTTCCCCAGCCCCTCGCTCCGTCCCCACGCATACACACATGCGCAGCTCAGGTTTTTGAAAACTGCGTACACACTCCTCACAAATGACGGACAAGGGTTGAACACCAAAGGGGCGCGGACGGAATGTGGTCCGCTCTGACAGCGGAAAAGAAAGGGGAAAAAAGCCTGACCATCGGGCTGAGAAACTGTGACAGACAGACAGTGTAATGAGCTAAACAGTTGCCCCCCCCCCCCCCCCCCCACACACACACACACCTTCTCTCCTTTCCCTCCTCAACTCCCCCTCCACCTTTTGCCCACCTCTCTCTCACTGTGCAGTTCATGAGCCCCTTTCCGCCCCCAGGTCACCCCCCTCCTCCCACCCCCTTCCCCCCAAACCAAAACAAGCAAACAAAAACCCTTCACGTCTTTCTGCTTTGCTGTAGTCTCTGTCTCTTTCATTGAACGTCCTGAACTATAGGACTGTCCATGTATTCTGTCTCCTCTCTTTGACTCGGTCCCTGTCTGTCTGTCTGGCCGTTTGCTTGTCAGTCAGTCAGTATGTCTGTCTGTCTATCCTCTCTCTCTCACTCTGATGGTCCGTCTTACTGACTCTCTCTCTCTCTCTCTGTCTCTCTCTGTCTGTCTCTCTCTGATGAAACAATACTTAATTCTTTCTGACTTAATAGGGCGGTTTGCAACAGCAAAGATGACCAGAGAGAGATCGCCGAGAGAGAGAGAGAAGAGAGAGAGAGAGAGAGAGAGAGAGGAGAAAGAGAGAGAAGAGAGAGAGAGAAAAGACCAGAGAGAGAATGAGCCAGTTCATGAGCCCCTTCCCCCCCAGGTCACCCCCTCCTCCCACCCCCTTCCCCCAAACCAAAACAAGCAAACAAAAACCCTTCACGTCTTTCTGCTTTGCTGTAGTCTCTGTCTCTTTCATTGAACGTCCTGAACTATAGGACTGTCATGTATTCTGTCTCTCTCTTTGACTCGGTCTGTCTGTCTGTCTGGTCTGTCTGTCTGTCTGGCCTTTTGCTTGTCAGTCAGTCAGTATGTCTGTCTGTAAATGGTCGTTCTCTACCAACTGACCTCCCTCAAAAAAAACTCTCCTCTCTCTCTCGTCTCTCTCTCTCTCTCTCTCTCCTCGTCTCCTCCCTCCCCTATCTCTCTCCGCTCCTCTCTCCTCCTGTCTGTCTCTCTCGGTGAAACAATACTTAATTCTTCTGACTTAATAGGGCGGTTTCTCCCCGCAAAGATGAGAGAGAGAGAGAGAGAGAGAGAGAGAGAGAGAGAGAGGGAGAGAGAGAGTGAGAGAGAGACAGAGAGAGACAGGACAGAGACATAGACAGTAGAGAGAATGAGAGACAGACAGACAGAGTCTGAATTCTTTTCTTTCTGTCCGTGCCTGTCTTTCTTCCTTCCTCGCCCATCCCCCCTCCTCCCCCCCAGGCCACCCGACCGAGGAGCCCCACGGAGAGAGATGCCCCCCCCCCCCATCCGGTCCGCTCTTATATTACTTTTCAGGACCCAACAAAAACCAATCACAAATCCAGACAGAATATATACACCAGGCCAGCAGAATTCCCAGAACTTGGACATCAATTCTCAAAGGACCGAATGGTCAGACGTGAAAGCGCTTGACAAAGGCAGCACTGGCACGCTCTGGAAGCACGGGGGTCCTGCTTGCTGATTGTGTACAGACGGTCCCCACGTTTTCATTGTTTCCTTACAAGGAATGAAAAAAAAAACAGGACACTGACTGATTCCTACAGACAGACACAGACCAATGTATTCCAGCCAGGATAACAGACCAACTTATACAGACAGAACACCAGACCAATTCTCATTCCTTCAGAGCCAACGTAGTTCAAACACTCGGATACCAGACCAACTGACACAGACCGGTCCGCTCTGTATTCTTTTTTTTCTTTCTCCTCGCCCGCGGGTCAGCCCCCCCCCGTCTCTCCCTCCAGGGGGCATTCCTCGCCCTCCCCCCCCCCCCCCACCCCCCCGGGAGGGGGGGGGTCGTCGGCTTGCGTCGTGGTCATCCTCCCTCCGGGCAAAGCCATAATCGCCCGGTGCCGGAGGGGGAGAGGGGGAGTGGAGAAAAAGCGGGGAAGGAAGGAAAAGAAAGGGGGGAGGGGGGGGGGGAAGGGGAGGGAAAAGGAAAGGGGGAGGAAGAGAGGGGGAGGGAAAGGGGGGCTTCGGAAAGGAGAAAAAAAAGAAAAACGGAAGGGGGGGGAGGGAAAGGGGAAAGGGAGGGAGGAAGGGAGGAAAAAAAAGGGGAGAGGGAAGAGGAGGAGGCCAGAAGAAGAAGGAAAAGGAGGGGGGGGGAGAAAGGAAAAAGAAGGGGAGGAAAGATGGAAAGAAAGGAAAGAAAAAGGAGGGGGGAAGGGAAGGGGGAAGGGGAAAAAGGAAAGAGGGGAAAGAGAGAAAGAAGAGGGGAAGGGGGGGGAAGGGAGGGGGAAGGAAAAAAGGGGGGGGGAAAAAAAAAGGGGGAAAAAGGGGAGGGGGAAGGGGAAAAGGGGGAGGGGGAGGAAGAAAGAGGAAAAAGGAAGGAGAAGGAAAAGGAGGGAGGGGGAGGAGGAGGGGAAGAAAGGGGGGGAGAAAGAAGGGAAAGGGGGAAGGTAGAGAAGAAAGAGAGGGAGGGGGGAGAGGGGGGGGAAGGGAAGAAGGAAAGAAAGGGGGGGGAAAAGAGGGAGAGAAGGGGGAGGGGAAAAGAAGAAGAAAAAAAAGGAAGGGGGAGGGAAAAAGAAAAAGGAGAAAGAAAGGGAAGGAAGAAGGGAGGAGAAGGGGGGAAAAAGAGGGGAGGGGGGGGAGAGAAGGGAAAGAAGACCGGAAAGGAGGGGGGGGGAGGAAAGGGAAAAAGGGTAAGGGGAAGGGGGAGGGGAGGGGGAAAGAGGGGAGAGGAGAAAAGGAGAAGAGGGGGGGGGAAGGGGGGAAAGGGAGAAAGGAAAGGGAGAAGGAAAAAGAGAAAAGGAGGGAGGGTGAGAAAAACATAGGGGGAGAAGGGAGGGAAGGGGCCTGAAAAGTGGGGGATGGAAGAAAGGAGGAGAGGGAGGAGGGAAAAGGAGGGGGGAAGAGTCAGGAAGGGGAAAGAAGGGGGGAGGGAAGTGGAGTAGGATGAGAAAGGGAAGAAGGGAGGAAGGTAAGGTAAGTAACACGTGAAGGAAAGAGGTAGGGGCGGTTGAGAAAGTCGGGGGGAAGGTTGCGAGTAAAAAGGGGGAGGGAAGGAGTTCAGAACATGATGGCTTGAAACTAGATTTACCGTATCTTAGCAGAGGGCTTAGAAAACAAGGGGGAATTCCAGGGAAGGGGGTGGACTATTTCAGAGACCTGGTTGGATTTCCGCTCAAAGGAATGGCACATGCTTGACAACGTGAGGGGGAAAGGGGGGAAGGAGAGGGGCGGGCGAATACGAAGGAAGAGGAAGAGGGAGGAAGGAGGGAGGGAAAGGGGAGAAAGAGGGGAAAGGGGAAGAGAAGGAAGAAAGGAGGAAGGTCAACTAAAGATGGTGGGAGGAAGGGTGAGGGGGGAGGAGGAAGGGGAAGAAAGGAAAGGGGGGGGGAAAAGGGGGGAGGGAAGGGGGGGAGAAGGGGAAAAGGGGGGGAAAGGAGGAGAATGGAAAGAAAGAAAGGGGAGGAGGGAAAGGATGAAGGGGTGAGAGGGGGGGGGGAGAGGGGAGGGCATAAAACAGGGAAGGGATGACGCAAAAAAAAGGAAGGGGGGGGGGGGAGGGAGAAAGGGGGAGGAAGGGGGGAAAGAAGGAGAAAAGGAGGGGGGGGATGAGGGAGAGGTTGAGAAAGAGAGGAGAAGGGGGGGGGTGTGGAAGGGAGGGAGGGAAAAAGGGAAGAGGATGGAGATAGTGTAGAAAAGAGGAGCAGGAAAGGGGGATGAAGGGAAGAGGGGAGAAGGGAAAATACAGGGGGGGGGAGAAGGTGGGAGGGAGTGGGGGAGGGAAAGAGGGGGCAGAGGAAATAGGGGCTCGTGAAGGGGGGAAGAAGGGCAAAAAGGAGAAGGAAGGGTGGTGGGAACGAGGGGGGGGGTGGGGGAAGGGGGAAGAAGGTAAGAGGAGGGGGGGTAAGCGGGGGGGGGGAAGAAGGAACAAGAGGGAAGAAGGGGGGAGGTGGGGGGGGGAGGGGGAAGAAGGAGGGTGGAGTGAGGGGAGTGGGGGAGGGGGAGATGGGAGGGGGGGGGGGGGGGGGAGTGGGAGGGGGGTGGGGGGGGAGGGGGTGGGGGGGCAGGATAAGGGGGTGAAAAGGGAGGGGGAAGGAGAGAAGGAGAGGAGGTGAGAGGGGGGTCAAGACGGTTGGGGGGGGGGGAGGGGAGCAGAAGGAAGGGGGAGATGGTGATAAGGAAAGAAGATGAGAAAAAGGGAGAGTGCGGGAAGGGTAGTCACTGGTTGGGACAAAAGAATAAGGGAAGAAATAGATGGAAAAGGGGAGATACCCCGGAGAGGGGGGGGGGGGAGGGGATGGTGGTTTCGAGGGAACTTGAAGGAAGAATAGGGGACCACAGTCACGGGGAGGAGGGGGGGGGGAATTGAATGCCCTTAGTCAGAGGCGGGGAGGGGGGAAGGAGAAAGGGGGGGGGGGGAAAAAGGAACGGCACGAAGGGGTGGGAGGGTGGGGAGGATATAGGTAAGGAGAAGAGTAGGGGGGAAGTGGGAAGGAAGGGGGAGGGGAAGGGAGGGGAATAGGGGGCAAATTGAAAGGGAGGGGGGAAGGGGGAGTGAGGGGGCATAAAATAGGAGGAGGGGAAAGTGAGGGATGGGAAGGTAACGGCGGTGACGTGGGAAGAGATAGGATAGGTGACAGGGGGGATCGAATAAGAAGGGGAGGGGGGGGTAGGGAGGAGGGAAGTGAGAGGAGGTCAGGGGAAAGGGGAAGGGGGGAGAGAGGGGGGAGGGGGTGGGGGGGGGTGAGGAGGGGGCAAAAGGGGGGGGGACAAAAAACCAAGGGGGTAAAAGGGAGGAGAAAGGGAATGGAGGGGGGGGGAGGGGGAGGAAGAAGAGGGGGATTTAAGGGGGGGGTGGAGGGGGGGAAAAGCAAAGAGGGACGGGAGAGGGAAAGGAGTCTCCCAGGGGGGCGAGGGAGAAGAAAAGGGAGGGGAAAGGGGGGGGGGGGCGAGGAGGATAGGAGGAGGGAGGGCGCTAGAGAAGAGAAGTAAGAGAAGTGTAGGTAAAGGAGGCAGGCAGGAGGGGAAAAAGGGGGAAGGGGGGGGGAAAGGGGGTGGGGGAGGAGGGAATAGGAGGGGGAGGGGGGGAAGGGGAGGAGATAGTGTGGGAATGTAGAGGGGGAAGGAGAGGATAAGGGAGATGGGGGGGGCAGGGAGGGGCGTGGCAGATTGGCAGGGGGGGGAAGGGTGGGGGGGAGCAGGAATGGTTAAGGAAAGAAAAGGAGGAGGGCCCAGAGGGGAGATGGGCGGAGGAAGGGAAAGGCGTTGGGAAAGAGGGGGGGGAGAGGAGGGAGTGGAGGGAAAGAGAAGAAGGGGTGGTGTGGGGGGAAGGGAGTGACAGGATTAGGGGGGGGAAAAGGGCGTTTGGGGGGCGAGGGAGGAGCGAGAACCCAGGGGGGTGGGGGGAGGACTTTGTCACAGCAGGGAGCGGACTGTTTTTTCTGTCCACAATGATACACCGTATGCATGTATGTATTATTATGTATGATGTATGGTGTGTGTGTGTGTGTGTTTGTGTGTTGTTGGTGTGTGTGTGTGTGTGTGTACATTCACTACATGAATATAAACTTACACACCCCCACACACCACACACCACAAACCCACACACACACACACACACCAGAGTGTGTGGTGTGTGTGTGTGTTTTGTGTGTGTGATGTGTGTTGGTTGATGTGTTGGTGTGTGTGTGTGTGTGTGTGTTTGCGTGTTGGGTGTGTGTGTGTGTGTGGTGTGTGTGTGTGTGTGTGTGTGTGTGGTCAGCAAGGCAACAGAGGACCTGATGTCTCCGTTAAAATGAAAAGAGAATTCGGGTCGTCGGCTAATTCCATATGGTGAAAAACAAAACAGATACAGACATAGACACGGAAACAGACAGACAGACACACACAGACACACACCGACACACACACACACACACACACACACACCACACACCACACACCACATACACACCACACGCACACACCACACACGCGCGCGCGCGCGCGCGCGCGCACACACACACACACACACACACGCACACACACACACACGCCCACACACACACACACGCACACACACACATACACATACACACACACACGCCCCCCCCCCCCCCCCCCCCCCACCCACACACACACACACTCACACTCGAGCGCGCACACACGTTCACACATAAAGACATGATTAGATTACATGCAAGGGGAACGTGGGCACAAGAAAGAACCCTAATCCAGAGAGTGCTCTCTGGAGTATTGTTCCTCCGAAGTGAAGGCCAGCGAACCAGCCGGCGACAGCTGTTTCGATCTACTTGGATCTCATCAGGCTTGCTTCTGCATCAGGGGTTAACCCTTTGCCCACTGGGCTTCCGCCTGGCGAAAATGACATTACTTTGGCATCGCATCAGTTGAAAGAGAGGGACAAGCCTTTTAATCAGCAAGTCTCCCTGTTCTGTTTGAAAATGTTCGAAAACATCACGGGGGAAACACTGTCGCTGTTCTTCCTATTGATATATATTGTTTGTTGTTTTTTATTTGGGTGAGTGGAGTATAACGTGGAGGGTTGGGGGTGGGGGAGAGGGGGTGAGGGTGGGCAGCGGGGGATGACGGGTATTGTATTTTCCGTGTGGGGTTTGATTGCAAGTTAATTCATACGTGCTGCCTGATAGATTTAAAGAAATGTGAATCCCAAATAAAAGCTTGTTGGAGCAGTGCAAGCGTGCTGACTTTGCGCTCTTGTGTGTGTGTGTGTGTGTGTGTGTGTGTGTGTGTGTGTGTGTGTGTGTGTGTGCACGTGTGTGCGCGCGCGCGCGTGTGTGTGTGTGTGTGTGTGTGCAATGTGTGTGTGTGTGTGTGTGTGTGTGTGTGTGTGTGTGTGTGTGTGTGTGAGTGTGAGTGAGAGAGAGAGAGGAGAGAGAGAGAGAGAGAGAGAGAGAGAGAGAGAGAGAGAGAGAGGTGATGTCATATGAGAAAAAAAGTGTAATCAACCACCAGTTTTATGACCCTACCATTATAATGGTATATCTAAAACAACACACATAGAGACACACAGGCACACAGACAGACACAGACAGACAGACAGACAGACAGACACACACACACACACACACACACACACACACACACACACACACACACACACACACACACACACACACGCTCACTCACACATAGGCTTTTTTTCCCTCTGTTTAACCACACATCCTCCAGGGAACAAATCTCCCTGAGCTCCCCATCCACCGCTCATCATGCATGCATGCTGCACGGTTTTTTGAACAGATGAGCGCAGGCACAAAACCCTTAACCCCCCTTCCCCCCTTCCTTTTTTCAATAGCCTGCACAAGCGATCCATGTTTTTCATTGATACAC
The DNA here is from genome assembly GCA_016801955.1 of Conus betulinus. Taxonomy (NCBI): domain Eukaryota; kingdom Metazoa; phylum Mollusca; class Gastropoda; order Neogastropoda; family Conidae; genus Conus; species Conus betulinus. Next base: position 2,005 of record JADBJO010007623.1, on the reverse strand, counting down.
CCCCCAAACAAATACACATACAAAACCTCCGAGAACTTGGGCGCTATTCCTAACAGTGTGTGTGTGTGTGTGTGTGTGTGTGTGTGTGTGTGTGTGTGCGCACGTGTGCAGTTGTGAAGAGGTGCAGATTGTTACAGTTATCTGTAAGTGATGTGGCTGTTGCTGAAGCGGCTGTGGCAACGAGTCTGGTGGTCCACATGACCAGCTGCCTGATCTGATGGAGATGGGGAAGGCAGCACCAGGTTGAGACCGAGCCGTGAAGAAGAAGGATGGAGAAGATGGCGTTCCTCACTCTACACCACTCACCCACTCAGCCAGAAAAACCTCGCCACCCAACATACTGACGATCGGGGATTGAATTTTCCCTTGACGGGTCAGAGCTGTCCTCTTTGATGTTACCCCTCTACCCTCCCCCCCCCTTCACAATACATCTCCCCCTATCGTCTACCCTTTACCCCACCTTCCTCATACACCCACATCCCCCTTTCCTGATAAAGGGAGAAGAAGAAGGGGAAAAATGGGAAAGAAAGTTTGTCAGAAACATTATAACTTTAAATATTGTAGGCTAGAAGAAGCTAGTGGCCGATCAAAATCCTTTCCTTTTAATGATGGATGAAGAAGGGAAAATATAGAACTCTAGAAGCGACAAGTTTGATGTGACAACAGCAACAGCAACAGCAACGACAACTCCAACGAGCAGGAGAAAATTTCAAATGAAAACGCCTACGACAATGATCACAACAAAGAAGAGGAAGTAGAAGGAGTATGAGAAGAAGGAGCAATGACAATGTGTGTGTGTGTGTGTGTGTGTGTGTGTGTGGTGTGTATGTGTGTATGTGTGTGTGTGGGTGCGTGCGTGCATGCGCGCGCGCGCGTGTGTGTGTATGTGTGTGTGTGTGCGTGCGCGCATGTATGCGCATGTGCGTGCGTGCACATGGGTGGATGCGTGTGTGCGTTTATGAGCGCATTCCTGCCTGTGTGTGTGTGTGTGTGTGTGTGTGTGTGTGTGTGTGTGTGTGTGTGTGTGTGTGTGTTCACTCATTTACACAACGGGCTGCCTACCTGGGTAGTGCCGACTGAAGAGCTGCCAGCTGGCGCTTCATTCAGTCGTTTCCCGTGTCATCCAGTCAGTATCGTTCAATATCGATCACTCATTTCCCTTACTTCCTTCATTCTTTTCCATTTCTCACTCAGGGTGCATGCTATTTGTAACGTGTCATCCATACCAACGGCCAAACTGGCCTACTCTTCAGAATGTTGGTGATGGAATTTTACGTGTGTGCAAGATGTTATGCGTGCGTTCACACACCGAACCTCGGTTTATAGTCTCATTCGAAGGACTGTATGAGAAATGGAGTCAGAACCAATGTTAACTCCGAGGAAAAATCCCCCTGTACCGAAACGCCCCGGCGGAGGTTCAAACCTGCAACCCAGGATCACCAAGATTATGAGTCACGCACTCTACCAACTGAGCTATGTGTGTGTGTGTGTGTGTGTGTGTGTGTGTGTGTGTGTTGCGTGTGTGCTCATGTGCCTACAGTTGATGGCAAGAACTTTATTACAGTTATCTTTCAATGATGTGACAGTTGGTGAAATGGTTGTGACAATAAGTCTTGTGGTCCACATGACCAGCTGCCTGATCTGATGGAGATGGGGAAGGCAGCACCAGGAGGGACCGAGCCGTGAGGGATGGAGAAGATGGCGTTCCTCACACTACACCACTCAGCCAGAAAACCTCGCCACCCCAGCCCACTGACGATCGGGGATTGAATTTCCCCTTGGCGGCGCCGGAGATGTCCTCTTTGATGTCAGCATCCTCCCCCATCCTACTCTCTTCCCCCTTACCACCCACCTTTTTTCCCGTCGCCTCTCCACCCCCCAATCCTCTCCCCTAATCTTTCTCTTTCCATCGGAATGAAGATTTTATCCTAACAAAGAAGAAAATAAGAAGAAGGAAGCAGAAGAGAAATAGAAAAGAAGAAATAAAAGAGAAGCCTTTGCTCAA
>JADBJO010007622.1:90000-97500 GCA_016801955.1 Conus betulinus | reverse complement strand
AAGCAAAGAAAGAAAGAAAGAAAGAAGCAAACAGAAACGATGGACGGGCAGAACGGTGCAGAGCGGACAGGGAAGCCAGTGGCATGCCTTGGCACATCACAGCCCTACAAGAACTGGGGGCACCGGTGAACTGTTCTTCACTGCGGCGCCCCAGTGACTCTGGCTGGAATGGGAGGAGAACGGGAGAACGCAGGAAGGTTACGGCTGACTACGCACGAGCGTCACCTCTGTGTTTCTAGCCATGTAAGGCCACGGGCCACACGCCCCAATTGGGATTTTGCGCTAAAACACTGTATAATCCATGGAAGCGTTTCGTGGCCACACGCCACAAATGGGATTTTGCGCTAAAACACTGTATAATCCATGGAAGCGTTTCGTGGCCACACGCCACAAATGGGATTTTGCGCTAAATCACTGCATCATCCATGTAAACGTTTTGTGGTCACACACCACCATTAGGATTTTGCACTCAAACACTAAACACAATCCCTGTAAGCGTTTTGAGGCCTACCATAAAGTTGAGCCAGCATTTAATGTTACACTGAGTAAGCTCGAAGGGCCGTTACTTAGGGATGTATATGACGAGAGTAACCTTTAACCTCGAGTTTAGCAGTGGGTGGCGGTCGAGTAAGCTACAACGAGGAGAGGGCAGGAGTCCGCCCTGGGTTAGATGAAAACAAAGATGGCAGCCAACGTTATGTTTTTCCACCGACGAAGGCAACTATTGCGGAGAGCCGTATTTTACGGGACAGTACGAATCCGTTCGACACGTTCAAGGATGAGAAAGTCACGCGAAGTTAAGATTTCGTCGTCACAACATCATCCAGCTGACAGATACCCTTTGAGAAGACATTGAATTTGATTTGCACAGACGGAGACACGGAACTCTGCCCCTGCTCTACAAGTGTGTGGCACTGCGCTTTTTTTTTTTTTTTTTTGCCACTGGCACATTTCAAGATGATGTTGGTGAAACAATCGGCGTATCTCAGAAAACATCAAGAATTGTTAGGAGAGTGACACTGGCCTCGTTGCGTCGCCTGCCTGTGGAAGTGAAAATGCCAGCTACTGATGCCGAGGCTGCTGCGATCAGCCAGAAATTCTATGGGTTAGTACACAATAGAAATAGCTCGTAAAATTGTGACCAAAATATATGTGATGTGTGTGTTTGTGTCTGTCTGTGACTGCCACTTTGTGTGCGTCACAGTATGTGCATGTGTGTGCGTGATCAGTCTGACGTCTGTTCATTCTCGGACAAGCAGATAGATCTAGCTCCCAAGTTCGTCTGCTACGATAGTTGGCTTAGCGCTTGGTGTGTGTAGGCTAAATCTGTCTTCGTGCCTGTATGTATCACTGTAGTGTCAGTGCGTGTGAGTGTGACTTCATCATGTTTATGGCCTTTTAATAGTTGTATCAAACTTGTTTCAGTTAAGCTGCTTTTTTTCAGTCTGTGTCAGTGTGTATGTGTCTGTGCCACTGTGTGAGAGAGTATGGGTTGGGATGTTGTTGTTATTTCGGGTTTAACGTCCACATCACCATCAGTCTTGGTCCAGGGGCCATTCCATACAAACAAGAGCTTTTAAATTATTTTAATGCGTCCATTATGGGACAGTTGCCAAAAAAGGACCCAGTTCAATTATTCATTTGTTTGAGTGTGGGATGTGTGTGTGTGTGTGTGTGTGTGTGTGTGTGTGTGTGTGTGTGTGTGACCTTTCATCAAATTAAGTGTTAGGATGCTTTTAATGTTTTTTTGCTTTTTTTTTTCAGGATGAATCCAGGTTTTCCAAATATCATCAGGTGCATTGATGGAACCCATGTTAAGATTCAGGCTCCAACGGAGGGGAACAGGAATATGTCAACCGCACAAACTTTCATTCAATCAGTGTGCAGGTAAGATTGTTTTTTTGTTTTTGAAATGTAACATGCAACTGAACTGAACAGACTAAGAATTACAAATCCGTTATAGATGACTGCACAAGCTTTTGGTATTTTTTTTTTTATTTTTTGGCTTGTGTTGTTTAGAACAGATCAAGTAGTATTGTTGCTATATGTTCATTTCAAAAAGGGTGGTGATACACAGCATATAAAACAATTTTCAGTTTTACATAGTACAGTTTCCAACTGAAATGACTGAAGGTGGAACATGAAGCAAAATTTAGGTGTACAGCTATGGCTGTGGGGTGCATGCCTCTTTCTGCTTGATAGTGATACCCCGGTTATGATTGGTTGAGAACTGTGGCCATGCATGAGGAACACACACACACACACACACACACACACACACACACACACCATTCCAACATATCAAAGTTTAAAGACACAGGCAGAAGATTACAGATGCACAGCCAGCACACACAACACCAGGATCAAACTCATAATCAGTTCAGTTTAGTAGTGTATTTGAAGCCTTTTCAGCAAACATGATATTAGACTGAAGTGAAAAGAAAAGTATTAAACAAAGAAACAAACAGAAAACTCACCTAAATAAAGAGTTAAAATAAAAAGAATGCAATACTTAACAAAATAATAATGTAACTACCTTAATCAAGAAAAATACCATAGCTTGCCTATAAGTATGTGATTGGCTAAGAACAGCACCCATATGAAAAAAAAAAAAAAAATAGCTGTGTACAGAATATTTTCGACACTGCCATATTCGTTGCATACACCCTCAGCATGATACAATGGATGTAGTAATGGGCATCCAAGAAGAACATGTGGAACAAAAATAGAATCATTACATGCACAAAAAAACTGTGAAAAATTAATGTTACAAGACTGTAGTCCTAATTTCACTATATTGCGAGCTAAATTTCTGAACCCGAGGAGCCACATTTTGAAAACATGCATAAACATTTTTCATGAACAAATGAATCTTTCGCTTTTTTTTTTTTTTTGAGCTGCCACAGTTCAGTGTTTAGCATTTGGGGGTTACAAGCAAGAAGTCCTGGGTTTGAAATTTATGGCACTGTTAGTGTATCCATAGGAAAGGCAGTGTAATCAAATTTTCATAAATCCAACCAGGCGCAAATGGGTGCTTGACTGAAAAATTATTCTTGGGGAGATTAAAATGTTGAAAGGAGAGAACTGGGCCCCACCACACTATGCCAAGCCTTAGACCCAAGAAAAAGGTCATTGTCCTTACAGCCTTGATAAAAAGCTAAGGGGGCTTTTTTTAAATCTTTGACTGCAGGTTCACACATATTGCCATACATGTAAATGTGCAAATTTCATGGAAACATGTACATGTTCTGTTTGGTTTTCCAGATCATCACTGCCTGCCTGATCCTGCACAACTTTGCAAGAAGCAGCAACATCGACCTGCCACCGGACAACATTGACCTGCCACCAGACGCTCCAGAAGATGATGTCCACAGAGGTCCAGAAGTGAATGCTCAAGGTGAAGTGGATGAACAGGCCAACCCACAGGCGCACGACCCCACTGAAAGAAGGCGACGGGCTGCGGGTCAGTTAGTTCGACAGAGGTTCATCGAGCAATATTTTACGGTTGCATAGTTTCAGACAGTTATTTTCTCAGTCGATACCAACAGCTAGAAACAGTGGAACACTAGAAGAATTTCAAGAAATAATGATTCTTCAGGCACATGAGGGAACAAGAAATTAGGTGCAATCCATAGTTGCTGGAGAAATAAAACTAAGAATTTTGTTAAAACACATCAAGAATTACTGACATAAAACTTTCTGTCAAGCATTACTTGAGAACTAAACATGTCACAACTCTCTGTAAAAATAATGGGAGGAGGAGCAATCTTACAATTGTGCAAATCGTAAAATCAAGCGTTACTCTAAACCAAGCTCTCGTTTAAGTTTCTGAATTTGTAATTGTTCTCTCTCAATTCGTAGATTGTTCAGAGCAGTTGCACTCTGTTCTCTCTCTATTCGGACATTAATCAGAGCAGTTTCACTCTTGTAAAACTCTCTCCTACATTTGTCGGTTTCCACCGGGCTGTCACTTAGCTGTTGTAAGCCAGCATCATATTTCATTTGCTTCTCTGATGCATCGGATCTCCTCTTCACACCACGGGTAGTCGGTGTCATGGCTATGCCTGAAATAAGAAGACACAAGTTTTTAATGCACACCAATATTTGGCTTTTCTAGTGATTTTTGTGCAAACATAAGCATTTATGTGGGATTGCTGGATTGAAGAGTCCACTGCTTCAATTTCTGAAAGTTTGATGGGAGGAGTGCTTTCAGACAGCGATAGCTGTGATGAGAAGTGTGTGGAATGTATTGCCCGTGAATTCAGTGATTCTCTATCAACATGATTACTGATTCATAGTACTGGCATGTATGATTTTAGATACCTTGTACTTGACCTACTCTTTTGTGTTTGTGCTTTGCTTTGTTAATTTTATATGTGCTGTGTTGATAAATAAACATATATCCACTGTTTTAAAACTGTAGTTTGTGTCTGTTCTTTTTTCATTTAAGGCTGTACAAAATGTATTTACATTCTGACTTTGCCTCAGTGGATGAGGTTCAAGAGTGAACTGCATGAAAGAAAGAACTGACAATGAGTAATGAGATTAAGAGTGTACACCGCAGATTTTCATTCAGACAAATGTCTTTTTCTATTCTACATACACAGGTTATTAAAAAAAAAAACGTCAAAAATTAAAAAAGTATTATCGCCGGTGATCAGCCCCAGTTGGATGGATATGTGTCAGAGTTGTTTTGGGGTTCTTTTTTTGCCTTTTTCCCCCCCCTATTGCTGCTACAGAGCCATGCTCCAATAAGTATCACCAAAGATCATGTGACATATTTCTAAATGCAATGATGATAGTGATTTCAGTGCTATGGAGTTCAATTTCAGTGTGGGACTCTGTGACAGGGCTGATTTTTATGCTTTTTTTTCATAACACATCACAGACCTATTATATTCTGCTATCAACCAGGCCTAAGAGAAACGGGCACTTGCAGTGTTGTTCATGAAAGTGAAGACCATGGTAGGCAGAAAATAGAGAAAATATAGCAATGAGACAACAGAGAATGTGATAGTGAAGTGGAACCTCCTGAAAACATACTGCACACATGCGGTTTTAAAGCATAAGGTTCCCTTAAGTCAATTAACGGATCAAACTGCATTACAAAGTGTTTCAAAGAAATGGGTTATTTGGTGGTAAATGTTTTTATGCCTGCATGCCATATCCTGCAACTATGAAGGTATTTCCTGACTTGCCTTCCTTGCACCTGAAACTGGTGGGACACAGAGCTGGCTGCCACTAAATCCAAGATCATTTCATCTGTTAAAAAGAAAAACCATTATAGATTCTGTCACAAAGGGAAAGATCCCACAGACATTTTATCACATTCAAAGGCTGAGTTTTTGCCCCCCCCCCCCCCCCCCCCCCCCCCCCCTAAAAATTGCTATAAATATGTGGAAAATGTGAATTAAAAGTGTATGTGAACTTTGTTCGCCTTTATCAAGTAGCATATAAAAAGTTACACAGTTTTTTTTACATTGTGCACACTATTTCAATGTCCAAATATCCAGCTTTAAACAGAAATATTTATTGACGTCATGTTTTGGTTTCAATATATAACCATTTTTATGTCTTTTGGTCTAAAATGTCTGGGTCAGTTCCAGAAAAAAATAGTATATTTACAACTATTTCCAAAATATTAGGTGTACAAAAATATAGAGGTCTGTCTGCTGAGTAACATAAAACCTCAGACCATACCTGTTGTACAGTCTCAAATGTAAAAGGGATCTCCTCAGCAACATTGACTGAATGCAAGAGAAAAGTAGTCTCATGGCCAGTGCTCTCACTCTCTCTCTCTTTCTCTCTCTTACTCTTATAGGCCTTAGGCATCCTAACACAATTGAGCCAATGAAGTCAATGTGCACATACCTTCCTGGGAGAGGCTGGCATTGGCCGAGGCTGGTCGGGAGGGGCTGCTCCTTGCCAAGAGCACCTCACATGGATCAGATCCTGTCAAATTGATCATGATCATTTGTTTCAGATTTGTTATTGAATATTTGTCTAAAGACTGCTAAATCAAGAAGTGCCTTAAAAGAAATGTAAAACAATGACTTATGAATGAGGCATTTACTAAAAACCATATCTATCCAGAAAAAAATTATTGTGTTTGCCAGAAAAAAACATTACCTTCACAGTCAATGCATAATTGTAACTATACAAACTATCTTTATTTACTTATTACATGTACATAACTAAACCAAAATATTATGTACTGTAGCATCTTTTATTACTATTATCAATCACTATGGTATTATTGTACAAACATTACATTCTTGTAGTAGCATTAGTAAGAGTAGGGACCCCTGCTTGGCTGATCATATAGAGCTTCCTAAGAAGAATTATATTCGACTGACACCTGCAAACCAATTTGTTGGTAGTAGTGGAATTAATATGGACACACAGTCCAGTCCAATCAGTCCAACTGAGCGACTGGGCCGCTCAGTTACATATATACAGTAGCCTACTATATATACTCATCCACTTTTGCTAAGGATCAAATTGAAAAATAATCACTTTTGATACCTAGTTCATTTTAATTCAAATATACATCTGTATTTCATTCTTTTTCTTCTTTTTTTTTACTGAATTACCTAACAGGAGTAGAAGGAATATGTGCCAGAATAATCAAGTTGGATTGTGGGCCCCTCCACACTGAAGAGGAAGAAAAAGAAAAAGAAGAATGAAATGTGGTTATTTGTTTTTACCAAAGTTAGTGGGTTTTGGGTTTTTTTCCAATGTTTGGCAATGTGATCCTTTGCAAAAGTCGATGGGTATAGTATTAAAGAAGCCTTGATAACATTAGAAAAGAGAAACATTACCTGCTGTCACACAGTCGACACCATGTATTGTGACAAGTGAACTTGACACCACCACAGAACTTGATGCCACCGCACCACCTCCCGCTGCAACAGACATACTGCATATGTAGCAAATAACTGCCTCAAAAATAAGCAGACAACACCCCCCCCCCCCCCCCCCCCCCCCCAAAAAAAAAAAAAAAAAAAAATGAGAAGAAAAAAAAAATTTTCATACAAAATAAATTCCATGGTGTCTAAATGAGCGCCATACCTGCATTTTGCACAGCAGCAGCTTATGTGGCAAAGACTACATGAAATATTCAAGTGCTAGAACAAGCTTATGCTCAGTCTTAATCACAGACTGACTAAGACAGAGGGATTCTCACACTTAAATAACAAAACGCCAAAGCACAGTTTCTAATCTTATGTCTCTGTTCATAATATGACAGGTTCAAACTTGCTATGTTAGCCACAGTGAACACATTTCTGAGCCAATCAGCACCACATTTGGCACATAGCATCCAGACTGCAGCCCTAAGAGGTCCAGTGGAGACTTGACCCTAGGCAAAAAAAAAAGCTTGAATATGCTATTGATCAATTAAAAAAAAACATAATAAAAAGAAATCAAGTATTCATTACCTGTTGACACATATTCCTCTTTGGGTATCACTGGATTTCTTGACACCACAGTCTCTTGCTG
>JADBJO010007622.1:80000-85000 GCA_016801955.1 Conus betulinus | reverse complement strand
CATGACCCAGTGACTCAATAAAAACATCGTATCTTATGAACGGGTAGAGCTATGCTCACAAAACCTTAGGAGTTTGTCAACGATCTTAATAGCCGTGGGTTACTGAAATCTCATGTATGGGCACAATCAGTTATCATCGTAATTACTCGCGGTTCACGCACGGCAGCAGTATTTTCATTACACATGTTCAAATTTTCGATGTTTTGTATTTGATTGATTCTGCACCTTAAAAAATGCAATGAGGGAGGGACAAGACCCAGGTAAAAATGTTCTGTCTTTCTTTCTTCATTTTCTCAAAACCCGCATTTCACAGCATATACACACTGACATTCATGTGAGGTTTGTTCATTTATGTGGAGTAGTAGACTGTTCCCCTTTGGCATGCTGCTTTTAGGTGCTTTTATCTTTATTTCTAAAGAAGGATTTTTATTTTTCTTTGATTTTGTTGCATGTATGCTGATATTTGTAAATTATACCGTTAAAAAAAGTTCACTTTTAGGATTTTTTTTTTTTTAAAAAAAAAAATTGGCCTGTATGATAAAAAACCTCTCTTGCAAACAAAGATAATATGAATATCTACATAACAAAACAAACAGCAAAAGTCTATGTCCAATACTTATCACACAAACTCAATAACAAGTTTTTGTTTGGCGGCCATATTGGATGGTTTCCATGGCAACGGTGGGTAAAACGGGCCTAAAAAAAGAAAAGTTTTTTTCTTTCGATCTATGGACAATTTCCTTCAAAGTAACAGTAAAGAAATTGGAATGATTTTGAAAAGAAAATTTGACTTGGTGCACTACCATTTCTCACCTTAATGGGTTGCACTTGACCCACGCCAACGGGTGAAGAATAAGTTGCTGAACCGCTTTTTTATCAGGTGTGGGTCCAACAAGACCCACGCGATCTGAATAGGGATAAGCAAAAGGAAAAGTCTCTACAACATGTGTAGGTCTTGGGCGACCCGCACGATCGGGTCTGTGTAGTCAAAAACGTCATCCGGTAAAGGTGGTCCTCTGACATTTACATTGCTAGTCAGTCCCGCCGATATTGTTCTGGATGGGAGACAGGTTCCCAATCTCTCTCTCTCTCTCTCTCTCTCTCTCTCTCTCTCTCTCTCTCTCTCTCTCTCTCTCTCTCTCTCTCTCTGTGTGGTGTGATTACCAAGAAGTTATTATTCTGTCAACAACATGTCATCTGCTTTGAAACACCTGCTGAATTCTTACAATTCTGAATGTCAAGTTGACATGGGGCGTTCTAGGGGTATGTGTGAAGGGAAATGGTAACTTCAAGGCAAGATCACACGCTCTGATAGAGAAGAAAGATTTCAAATACCAACACGAAGAAGGTTTCATGAAAGACAAAAATCAGAAATGCAAGGGTGTCGTCTGCTGCACGCGTGCAGAATCATCACCATAAGTAGGTCCGCTCGCCCACAGATTACTGCCACCATCAGAAAACAACCACAACAACAACAACAACAACAACAAAATAGCCCAAACACAAAAAACTACGACGAGTACGATGTTGAAGAAATCCCAACGAGGAATAGGAAATCACTGCTGGGAAAGAAAAACAAAACTCTAAAGGCAGACATCCTTGGTACCCCGGAAGACTGAAATTCCAGAAAATGCATACGTCTAGTGGGCCGGGCTGGGACAGCTGGGACAGCTGGGACAGTCCGGGGACAGGAGAGAATAATACAGAGAGCTTCAAGCTTCGAGAGTTTGCCGGCCACACCTCAAGTTCTCCCTGTACCCAACACACTGTCAGACAGAAAATGTTCCAAAGAACGCTTTGGCATGCCAAACTCACAACCGAATTCTGGCTCCGTAGAGGTTCAAGTCCTGTGTTGTCTAAGTCGCTAAGTTTTGAAAACAATCGGTCTAATAGTGAAACAATTGGTCTAATAGTGAAACAATTGGTCTAATAGTCTTTTTTTTTTTTTACTCTTGCCGAAGAACAGACGAAGAACAAAAACAACAACAACGACAAACAACATCATGATCATGATCATGATCATCATCAGCAGCAGCAGCAACAACAACAACAACAACAACAACAACAACAACAACAACAACAACAACAACAGATGTAAGTGGAGACACACAGTCTCTCTGCTGTGCGGGAAAGGAGGTTTGGCGGGCGAGGTGTTACCCAGGGGGACGTCCTATGACGCCTACTGTTGTGTCCGCAGGAGCGTGTTGCACGGACATCCGCCGGCACTTCCCGGGCATGCAGGGCAATGTGCAGAGGGTGCTGGCCCGCATGCTGTACAAGTCCCCCGAGGAGGGATGCCAGACCATCGTCTACTGCGCCGTGGCGGACGGCCTGCGGGACTTCTCCGGCAAGTTCTTCTCCAACTGCAAGGTAAGTCTGTCTGTATGCAGAACTTCGTGACCAGGCTGTCGTGATGTGACTGTACAAACCCTGCTCCGTGCCTCGTGGGCGTGAAAGCCAAGTTCAGATCAGAAGTGTGTATAAACGAAAATCCCGCAATTTAGGTTTAAATGCTACTAGATTTCTTCCATATGTTGAAAGAGAGCATTTTTTTGTTTTTTGTTTTTGTTTTTTTTTTTTTTTTTTTTTTTTTTTTACAGCCGAAATAGTTGATATGTGCATGTGTGCACGCGCGTGCCCTTGTGTGTGTGTGTGTGTGTGTGTGTGTGTGTGTGTGTGTGTGTGTGTGTGTGTGTGTGTGTGTGTGTGTGTGTGTGTGTGTGTGTGTGTTTCGTCATACCTAGATGAACATTTGGGGTATTTTTCGGAAGAAATTAACTTTGACACAAAGAAAACACAAAGGGACAAAACACGTTCGAGAAAAAATGCGTCTGGAAAACTTGTGAGCCCTAAGCTCGAATTTCGCCTTTAGTCCGGTAATCCGAGACCAATTCAATCGTTGGACGCCTGAAAAAAGGGGAAAAAAAAAAAAAAAAAAAAAAAAAAAAAAAAAAAAAGAAAGAAAGTGTGAGACAGTCAGCTACAGATATGGGGTATGCACGCAACTTACAGACCGGGGTCCACTTGGCGTGGTTTGTAGTTTTCGTCTGGCTCGTAAACATTTGAATGGGATTAAAGAGGGAAGACTGAAGGAGAACTAAGCAGCTGATCTTGGTTACTTCTCTGTCCCTTCAGGCGTGTGTGTGTGTGTGTGTGTGTGTGTGTGTGTGTGGGTGTGGTTTCAGGATTAACAATGGCTTACGAGAAATGAACAGCAGGATTTGCGAGATACCCAGGGTTAGCAATGGCTTGCGAGAAATGATCTGCAGGATTTGCGAGATACTCAGGGGTAACAATGGCTTACGAGGAATGATCTGCAGGATTTGCGAGATACTCAGGGTTAACAATGGCTTACGAGAAATGATTGCAAGATACTCAGGGTTAACAATGGCTTACGAGAAATGATCTGCAGGATTGCGAGATACTCAGGGTTACAATGGCTTACGAGAAATGATCTGCAGGATTTGCGAGATATTCAGGGTTAACAATGGCTTACGAGAAATGATCTGCAGGATTTGCGAGATACTCAGGGATAACAATGGCTTACGAGAAATGAATGATCTGCAGATTTGCGAGACTCTCAGGGTTAACAGTGGCTTACGAGAAGTGATCTGGAAAATTTACAAGGTACTCAGGGTTAATAATCTCCTACCAGAAATGAAATGCAAAATGTGCAAGGTATTCAGAGTTAATAATGGCTTACGGGAAATGAACTGCTAGATTTGGAAGGCTTGTAGGGTTAACAGAAGTTATTAACAAGAAATGAACCGCAAGCTTTTCAGGTTATTCGGGTTAACAGCGGCTTTCGAGAGAAGTAAACTGGACGATTTGTAACATTCGGTGTTTTTAAATCTATGTTCAGCAAATTATATTACAGTCCAATGTTTTTTGTTTGTTTGGTCGGCTGGTTTTCTTGTTGGTGGTGGTGTACTGTTAAAAAGTGGGTGTTTATTTCAAAAAATCAAGTCCGATAAGGGAAATAACCACCGCGCTGTCGAATTTCTTCCACTAGCTGGAAATCTTCTCCCTTCTTGCAATAACGGTTTATAATTGTATGTGTAACTAAACTATGTCAGCTCCTCGGTAGTATAGTGGTTAGTATTCCCCCGCCTGTCACGCGGGAGACCCGAGTTCTATTCTCCGCCGGGAGAGCAACATTTTTTTTCTTTTCTCTCACATACAAAATGTTACCACCAAAGTGGGAGTACGTTTATATGCTTTGCGTCTTGTTCTTTACTGTATAGGAAACTTGCAATGCGCTCGGTGGCCATGGGGAAGAGAGAGCTCTTACACAAACCAGGGAAGAAGAGGGTGTGGTTATGGTTATTATGGGGGGGGGGGGGGGGGGGGGCGTTTTTCTTTTTCTTTGCAGGGAAGAGAGAGTGCGTTTATTCACTGGGAACAAAGTGAGCTTATTCTTTTCAGGGAAGAGAATGCGCTTGTTCTTCACAAAGAAAGAGAATCCACTTATTTTGCAGAGGGAGGAAGAAAGCGCTTATTCTCCACAGGGGAGAAAAACGCACTTATCGTTCACGGGGAAGAACTTTGCGCTTATTCAGCGTAGGAAAGAGAATGCACTAAATCTAATGAAAAAAAAATCAAAAAGAGCGTGTGTGCGCTCATTCTTCATAGGGACGAAAGTGAGCTTATTCTTCACAGGGAAGAGAATAGGATTATCATTCACGGGGCAGAGAGTGCGCGTATTCTTTATAGGAAGGAGAGCGAGCTTATATTTTACAGAGTAGAGAGTGTGCTTATTCTTCCTAAGGAAGAGAACGGACTTGTTCTTCACATGGTAGAGAGCCTGCTTGTTCTTCTGGGAAAAAGAACGGGTTTTTTTCTTCACAGGGAAGAGAATAGGTTTATTCTTCACGGGGAAGAGAACGGATTTATTCTTCACAGTGAAGAGAGCAGGATTATTCTTCACAGGGAAGAGAACAGGTCTATTCTTCACAGTTAAGAGAACAGGTTTATCCTTCACAGGGAAGAGAACGGATTTA
>JADBJO010007622.1:0-77500 GCA_016801955.1 Conus betulinus | reverse complement strand
GCACGCGTGCGCACGCACACTCACATGCACGTACGCACGCGCATGCGCGCGCGCGCGCGCGCGCACACACACACACACACACATTACCTACGTACGCCCAAAATCAACACCGACCGTTTGCATGCATACACCCAAAAAAATCACATGCACACACACACACATAACACTCACATACTGTTTAAGATCACTGGTCGGTGGATAGACATTAAATTAAAGAACGAACACACACACACACACACACACACACACACACACACACACACACACACACACACGATGTCCAATCCAGTTTAAATTCAGCATCTTTTTTTAAACACTAACAAATGGATCGAAATCAGTGAATGAATATAAGGTCAGCACAGGGAATCGGGGAGGGAGAGAGAGGGAGAGACGAATTTCAGAAAGATCAACGACAGATAGAACAGGTAGATGGGGAGGGAGGGGGGGTAGGCAGGACGGAAGAAGGATGGAGACAAAAGGGAGGGAGGGAGAGAGGGGAGAGAGAGAGAGAGAGAGAGAGAGAGAAGACGGCGACGACGATGACCGACAGAGAAACAAGGAATGACGCGGGCTAGTGTGAGTGGTAGGCCTATCCCCCAGTCCGTGGAATGTTGAATTTTTCGTTGCACTTCGCTTTGCCAGTTTCATTAGCGGAGGTTCTGGAATCCTCCTCCCTTCATTGAAAATATAAGTTTAAACTAAAGATGCGGTATAAACTGGCACACAAAAGTAGGCTGACAAAAGAAAAAGACGAGTAAGAAATGTGGATAAGATTGTGTGTGTGTGTGTGTGTGTGTGTGTGTGTGTGTGTGTGTGTGTGTGAGAGAGAGAGAGAGAGAGAGAGAGAGAGAGAGAGGGAGAGAGAGAGAGAGAGAGAGAGAGAGAGAGACCGAACTATGTTGCCATAAAATGTACCCAACGTAAGTATCGACAATCTGAAATAAAGCAAACGTGGTTACTGGTCACTGAGCTATTCACGGAACAATAGAGAGATGAAGATCGTGCTCAGTTATACGAAATCCTTCAGTTGTACTTCAAAAAAAAAAAAAAAAAAAAAAAAAAAAAAAAAAAAGAAAAGAGGGTGGTAGGAGTAAGGGTGGGGGTGGGGGGGAAGGAATTCTGACAATAACGATCGGAGTAACTATCCGCATTTTAGTCATCCGCACTGAATCTGCCCGCCAGTGACGTTTCGAGCCTTCCGTTTCTACGGCTTGGAATGCTCGTAACTAACTTTTGTGCCCAAGTAATTAAGCTGTGTGCTCGCTTTCTGACGAATCAGCTTGAAGCGGGTTTGTGGTTTAAAGCACACTAAACAGAAACCGATTATGGGTTCCAGAAAGGTTGACCAGCATTGTGCGGTGATATTGAATAATAGTCATATGCTCAGCCACACACACACACACACAGTTATAAATCTTCTTCGTGTAAACACTTGAGTTGTTTTTTTTGTTGTTTTTTTTTTTTTTTTTGTTAAAAAAACACTGATGATATATCCGAGTGGTCTTGCATCACGGAAACTTCACGGTTGATAGCCGTAAGCTTTTTATGACACGAGGCAAAGCTCCCAGGGCTCACGTGAAACACCGCTTAGAGACAGATCAGAGCTAGACATCTATTGACCGTATTATCATTATTATTATTATACATGTTGGGAGACCATTTCTGGTATTGCAGTTTTGTTGTTGTTGTTTGGGTTTTTTTTTTTTTTTTAAAGGAGAAGGCAATTCTGCATCTGTGCATCGTACAGGAAGAGTTATGTCCCATTAACTTCAGACCTGCCTTTCGTCTAGTACAAAACCATTAATTAAGTGTTTACGCTAGAAAGATTTACGTTATGTTTAGGGTAGTAGAGTTTAAAATTTTGTATTGAAAATACTCATGTTCTGTAAGAAAACAGTAATTGGTTTACAATAGTTTAGTAATTATTTATGATAGTTTTTTTCCCCATAAAACTTTTACTGCGCCCACGAATTGTTTTATAATAGCTTTTTCCATAAAACTTCTACTGCACCCGTGACCTTGGCTGATAAATGTTGTTGTAAGAGATATGTCTGGAAAGCTCGAATCAATGTCTATAGCCTTGCAAAGTTTGATATTTGCATACCTTGAGTATCAAGGGAAACTGGCAAGTTAAAGTTTCCCATGGACACATGCACATGCACACACAAAACATACATAAACTGACTGTCAAAAAGTATGATTAAATAGACACTTTATACATCACGTCATGTGCCAAGTAGGATGATGGTGTGGATTATCGAGAGAAGAAATAATGCATGAAGATTGATTTATGAATAAATCCATTTTGTCATCAATTTCCAAGACTAAGCATCAACAGGCCATCTGGGGGCGCACACAGTGTTTACCCTCTGTAATCCGCTGATCAGCAGTTTAAGGAAATAATTGCTAATTTACTTTATGTGCTTGCTCAAAATCATGTGTGTTGATATGTAGCCTATACATAGCTAGTATATTTTTGTCTGGTTGTTACTGATGAAAGCATTGTTTTTGTCTTTCCTTTTTTTTCTTTATGACAGGAATTAATTTGTTGTAGTCATGAAAACCGTATTTGCAGAGCTAGATGTTTACATTCTTATTTGTTCCCTTCTTGAGTTTAACTTTTCTTTCACTCTCTCCTTCAGGCTTGCATTGATAGATTGAAGATGGTGGCTTCTTTTTTTTTGTTGGTTTTATACTGTTTCCCAAAACTGGGTGAAGTGAAATAAAACACTGTTCAAGTGCCCTGCCATGAATGGCAATCACACAGCGCCCACACCACAGATCTCAGAGGTGCCCCGACTGCAGCTTACAGTCATGCTATTACTTTAGATCACAGAAATGTCTTGACTGCAGATCATACAGATGCACTAACTGCAGATCGTAGAGATGCTCTGACTGAAGATTATACAGACACCCTGACTGCAGATCATGCAGATGCACTAACTGCAGATCGTAGAGGTGCTCTGACTGAAGATTATACAGACTGCGGATCATAGAAGTGCCATAACTACAGACAACGGAAACCATGGCTGCCGATCACACGGGCACTCAGACAGCACAGCGTACGAGGGAAAAGAAAATAGGGGACAAGGGGATTTGACTGCAGATCACACTATTTATAGTTTGCACTATCTGCAGATCATAGCCATGCCCTGCCCACAGACCTGAGTGGTGCCTTGACTGCAGATCGTAGAAAGTGCTGGTACGGAAGATGTGTAGAAAATTCCTGACTGCAGATCGTAGAAAGTGCTTGTACGGCAGGTGTGTAGAAAATTCCTGACTGCAGATCGTAGAAAGTGCTGGTACGGCAGATGTACAGAAATGTCCTGACTGCAGATTGTAGAAAGTGCTTGTATGGCAGATTTGTAGAAATGTCCTGACTGCAGATCGTATAAAGGCTTGTACAGCAGATGTGTAGAAATGTCCTGACTGCAGATCACAGAAAGTGCCCGTACAGCAGATGTGTAGAAATGTCCTGACTGCAGATCATAGAAAATGCTGGTATGGCAGATGTGTAGAAATGTCCTGATTGCAGATCACAGAAAGTGCTTGTATGGCAGATGTGTTGAAATGTCCCGACTGCAGATCATAGCGGTGCCCGTACTACAGATCTGAGTGGTGCCCTGAAAGCAGATGATGGAAGTGCCCGCAATGCAGATTGTAGGAGTCTCCTGACTGCAGATCATACTCATAGTGGTGCCCTTACTGCAGATCCTAATGGTGCCCCGACTTAAGACCACAGGGAGTGCCCATTACCACCGACTCCATGCCTGAGCACTTATAATAATCAGCAGGAGACTCAGTCACCATGTCCTGTGTAAGCTGGATCAGAAGAAGCAACACCCTACACCTCCAACATGACCCAGCAGTGGGGCAGTGTCTCCATTGGGGGGTGGCCTTTTGACAGCCTGATACATCTTCCTTTACACTGTTCTTGTTCAGGTTTTTCTTTAGGGAAAACATTTTTGTCCTGGTGTTGGGTGTGTCATTGCGTTACGTGTTGTAAGTGTTGCCCTTGAAAACTGACAATGTGTGCGCGCGTGTGTGTGTGTGTGTGTGTGTGTGTGTGTGTGTGTGTGTGTGTGCATGCAGTGTTGGTTGGCCAGCCCCCCCCCCCCCCCCCTTGCTATGTTTCATTGTCATAATTGATGAGGTGACTGGGTTTATGGTTTAGTATAGTGATTTCTGTTTTTACATGTTTATAGTTAAATATTGTAAAGCGCTGTGAGCTCTAGTGAGAAAGGGCGCTCTATAAATGTACGTTATTATTATTATTATTAACAACAACAACAAGAAAAAAAACAAGGGTGTGGCTGTGTATCTGAACACAAGGAGCAGTGTAGGAGTACTGCCAATAAGGAGGCATGGAAGATCACACAGGAAAAAAATCTTTCAATACAAATTTTTCTTTATAATTTTTTCTTTTTTTCTTATGCCGATCGATGAGAATGAGGCTGATGAAGATGATAGAATGGATTTCCCCTCAGGCTTCAGACTTCACGACAGGGCTGTACTCTACACCTACTTTCATGATAGATCCTGGTGTCCACTAGGTCTGAGAGACACAGACACCTGCAGTGTTGGTCAAGAAATTTGAGCAACACTCTCTTAGATGCATCCATTAAGTGGGTGAAGCTTGACTGTGTGGTCCCAGTCTTCCCAACTGAACCTGTAGCAAACTCAACTCGTGAGTCAGAGCCGGTCGGGGCAGAAGAATCCCACATGGCTCTGATGGGAATCAAACCCACGACCTCCCACCTGGGAGTCTGTGATGCTGACCACTTTGCCATGGCGGCTGGTTACAGTAATTTTGTTTATTACCCTAGTCACAACCATGGAGACTGTATTGGGGTCGAAAACCAGTTACAATCAGGACTGTGCATCCCTCTTTCGGGCAGGTGGTGAAGGTGAAGGACTTTGCCAGGGACCAGACTCTGGGCCGGAAACTGTGGAACCTCAGCCTCGTCCTCACTGGTTTGGACCACGAGTTCCTCATGTACGCCGAACATGAAGACGACGCCTCCACCACGGAGAATGGCATCCAGGAATCGGGCCTGGATGATGCTGCAACCGCAACTGGAGGCGAGGCTGCTGCATCCCCAGAGGACTCCACGGCACCAGAGAAGAGAGCATCAGCAGCGGCTGCGGCCTCCGTACATCCCCCTGCTGCCAACAAGAGCTAGACAACTAGGACTGACAGATCAGATTTCCTGCATGTGCTTGTGAAACGTGGTTCTTGCATAAAGAGTGCCCCAAACGCTTTCTCTCTCTCACCTCAGAGGAGGATTACATTGCTAGGGTTACTTGTTCAAGTGCTAGGGTTATTAGATTCTCTCTCTCTCTGTTTTACTATCATAATCCACCCAATCAACCTCGCTCTCTCCCCCCCTCCACCCCCATCTCCTTTTTCTCTCTCTGTATTTAGGCTGGGTAACCAAGTGTTCACTAGCTTTAAAGATGCAAACAAAATGTATGAAAACATTTTGTACATTTAATATTCATTACCTGTTCTTTTTTTCAAACTCATGCATGTTTTTTTCCTACCTATTTAAAAGAAATTAGGCTGCAAAAGTTCTCAAGGTGATGGATAATACAACTGTAGGGTACAAAAATATTATGAGAGAGAGAGAGAGAGAGAGAGAGAGAGAGAGAGAGAGAGAGAGAGAGAGAGAGAGAGAGAGCGCGAGCGAGCGCAAATGAAATATTCCTATGGGTGCTGGGTGCTGCATCTATTTTAGTATTTACCAAATGAAAAATCTTTGACCAGGCTGAGAGTAAAATTGCCAGAGGTTTTCTAGGCCAGACAGATGACTTTATTACTTGTGGTACAAGAGGCAAAAATGGTGGCTGAATGTAATTTGAAATTTGTTTTTGAATTTTTACCATTTAAGAGCAGACAAAAATGTTGGCTGAACGTAATTAGTCCAGATTTTCATTTTGACTTTTTGCCATTTAGGAGAGGACAAAAATATTGGATGAACAATTCGAAAAGATTTTCCTTTTGACTCTTCGCTACTTAAGAGAGGACAAAAAACAATGGTTGAAAATGATTCTAGATGATTTTCTGAATACAACTAGAAAATTTTCCTTTCGACTTTTCCCCATTGAAGAGAGCACAAAAATAATGACTGAACGAAATTTTAAAAGATTTTGCTTTTCATTTTTCCCCTTTTGAAAGAGGACAAAAATGATGCCAAAAGTAATTCAAGAACAATTTTTCTTTTAGTGTTTCGCTGTTTCAGACACCATTTATCCTGTTTGCATCACAGACGAATCCTTTCATCTGCAGCTGTTCTCAAGCTGCAGGCAGTGGAAAAATGACTGTGCAGCAGAACAGCTGTGGAGTACCAGAATTACAAGGCCGTCTGAAACTTTCCCAACCACCAAACTAATCGCTATCGTCTACACATCATTTTGTTGGTGATGTCACACAAACATATTCATGTACTATTCCAATGTGAGATAAAAAACTGAAACAAAAATACACACACAAAACTGAACCACACATGCTTGTGGTGCCAAGCGGTGACTGCGGTGTTCTGACTGTAGAAGCCATGTGGTCACTGTAGAGATGAAAGGGTTCAGATGAAAAGGGTTCGAATGAAAAGACGCTGAAGTATCAGCTCAGTTGTTTTAACTTCGTCTTTGGGTGTTTTTTTTTTTTTTTTTTTCTCAATCTCTGGGGGTTTTTTTTGTTGTTGTTGTTGCTGATTTGTAAATATTGATAAATACATTCAGGTAATTTTCCCACCAATTTTTGTAATTTTTTTCATTATCAAAACATTTGGCATACACTTCTGTTAGTTTATGACCCACATCTTTGCTATAACCACTTTAGACTTCCATGACAGATTTGCTTTTGTCCATAAGTTTGTTTTATTTTATTTTTTTTTCAAAGAAACAATTCAGTCAATATTTGAACAACTGAAATGTATTCCAGAGTTTATACTTTCAAAAGTTTTAAACGAACTTCAGTTTAAAAGATTTATTTCAGCTCTTGGTAAAAAAAAAAAGTTAAATTACAGCAGTTGACAAGATTTATCATTGTAAATTAGTAAGATAAAACTATTAAAAGAGAATAACAAAGTGAATGAACACTGCATGGAGCAGCTAGGTGGTATTACAGCTTATGAGCTCCTAACTTTGTGTTTGGGAGGGGAGGAGGGGGAGGAATCTTTTTGTCAAGTTTTATGAAGAAGCCATGCTTCCAGAAAATCACAGTAAGTCAACGTGCAAATAAACTGTGTCACCCATACACTTCTTTGCCAGCAAAGGGAGGTAAAACATATCTTTTCTTCTTTACATTATTTATCATAAGACTACTATCATCTTTTTCTTCACATCTTTACTTCAGTCGAACTTAAAAAGAAAAATTACTAATCTGCCAGACAAAAGGGGCAAACAAATAATAAGATTCATACTTTGTCTCTCTTGTCTGGCGGAATAGTAATTTTTCTTTAAAGTTTGTTCAAATTTCAGCCTGGAGTCGCCTCAACTTTGAAACTAACTTTAGTTCAGTCTGTTAATTCTCTAAAAAAAAAAAAAAAAAAACAAACAAACAAAAAAAAAAAAATTTGGCATTTTTTGGTTAGTTTTGTTGGGCAATGGATAGATACATTGTTAAAATAGTTATATCCAAATACTGTTACATCCTCAGATTTGTCACAGATTCTCTCATTACTCATTTTACTTTGTTTCACTGAATTACCTACTTGTAAACTCCTATTAACATTTCTCTTTGGAGTCATTTTTATCTGGATTTTTTTTCCCCATTTAATTCATTTACAATGTGTTCGGTTTAAGATTTAACATTTCTTTTTGTTAGTGCATGATAGCCACTTCATAAATGATGAAAAAGCAAAAGTAGTTTTCCAAAAAATTTTTCGTCAGCTGTGCTGCGGAAATTGCTTTCATCAGTTTTAAAAAGAGGCATGATGTATTGTGTTCTTCAAAACTGAGATTTCATAATTATTAAGCTTTTTGGCATCTGGGCATACAGAATGATTCGTAGAGAAAGGTGAGCTCAGTTTCTGAGATAAGAATCACATTGACATGTATGAAAATACCAAAGCATGAGTGAAGTGAAGTGAATGAATCCATCACATGAATGCATCACAATGTTTTGTATTATTAGATGCTTGTGCTGTGTTGTAGCACAGTTTGTACACTGTCTAGAGCAGTTTTATATCAAAATTTATGATAATGACCAATTTTTATTTGAGAATTTCAATGTTGCTCTCACATGGGGATGAAAGATCTATTGTTTCAAATTCATGAAGAGCAATGACATGTCTAATCTGTGTATAACAGATGACATGAAAACTTTGGTGTTTGAAATTCACTGAATGATGCTGTGAACTTATGCATGCATAGACTGAGATTGTTCAAGATCATTTTGAGATTGTTAGCAATCAGTCTGATAGGGTTGGGTTGTGCGAGTTGCTTAGTGCTTCAAATAATCATGTTTGTTATTTAGGAATCAGGATGCGATGTCGTGATTGTTGGTTTATCAAAAATCTGTATTGAATTTCATCAGTTTGGGTGTGGCTGAATATCAACACAATTAAATCAGCATATATTCCAAGTTACTTGTTGGACAGCTTTAGTTTATTGATATCGTAATGTGTAAAGTTTGACATGAGTGAGTGAATGAGTGTGTGTGTGTGTGTGTGTGCGTGCGTGTGTGTGTGTGTATGTATTGTGTTAATCAACTCAATATATTTTGTGCATTTGCACAGAATAGGTATGTCTGACAAACACATGTAGATGGATGAAAACCACACATCCTGAAATGCCAGTAATCCAGAATTAGACCTCGCTGTTTGTCTGGGACATCCTGAAATCATGAAATGACCTGGTGGATTTTTTTTTACGGATTTAGTTTTTTTTCAAGTTCATTGTATTTTCACCAATCATGGGAATAAAATTCCCATGTCTGTAATTATATGCTCACAGGTAAAAAAAAAAAAAAAAAAAAAAAAAAAAGAAAAAAGAAAAAAAGTGTTAAAGCATTGTTAAACTAATTACAAAGACATTCACTGCAGTTAATGCAAGCTGAAATGCCACTTTAAATTGGCAATTTATGATTCCTGATCTTTGTTGTGTGTGACAAAGCACCAGTTATTTTATGATTCCTGATTCTTTGTTGTGTGACAAAGCACCAGTTTAGTTAATTTAGGAGGCAAAATAAACAAATACTGTTCAATCTATATTTTCATGCTTATATGACACATTTCAACCTGATATATTTCAGCAAAGCAGTCATGTCCACTGATCTTTTAACTGTTATTTTTCAAACCTGATTTATTACATTTAGAAGATTAGTATATATCCTTAAGCTTGTCACCCCAGTGTTCATTTTGCCTACTCAATTACCCAACCGGTGCTTTGTCACACAATAAGGAACCAGGAATCACAAATTGCCCAAAAGCCTTTCAGCTTGCATTAACTGAAACGATAAAGCATAAATGAATGTAACTGTATAATTTGTAATTCATCAATCTAATAATTCAACTTATTTTTCTTTTTTTAGCGAGCATACAACTTGAGACGTGTTTTATCCACAGAGTTTTGTCGACTTTTGTTCCCACGACTGGCAAAAATAGGACAAACATGTCAAACTTGAAAAAAAAAAAAAATGTAGGAGAAAAAATTCTAGAGACGAGATTCTTTGAGTGGCAATTGCACTTGCAGATTCTAACTGTAGGAGGGGAAATCTGATCAAAGAGTGACAACTCTTGCTAACTTTCACGTGTGAAATGATGTCAGGCTGTGTCAAATCTCTGACAACATGCCCAGAAACATAAAATAATGAAACTGACGAGTAAGCATGAGTCTGTGCCTAAGTATGCTGATGATTCAGGTTTAAAAGCAATTTGTGCCAGAAAGAACCCTCTTTCACCAGAGTTAATGCAATATTAGGCGGTTACTACCTGGAAGAAGCCTCTGCTGTGTGGTGGCGTTTGAAAATGAAACTTGTTCTGAACACTGGCATCAATCACAGACATATCCTCATTAGGCTCAACGAATGGTATTGAGACTATTGGCTGAAGCAGCATTTGTGCATTCTCTTGGCAAAATGAAGAAGGAATGACTGACGAGTATGGAAAAGAAAAAACCAGGATCAGATGGAGTAATCAGACACAGTTTTACTGAAATGTTCAGGGGGGAAAAAAAATCAACCAGGTCATTAGTGAATTCAGGATCTCCTGACAAACAGTGAGATCGAATTCTGGTTTCCGGCATTTGTAGACGTGTGGTTTCGTCCATGCAGTCAGACAGAGAAGAGCCCCGACAGTCTCCAACATGAACAAAAGGGTTTAAGCTGGTCTTCAGAAGTAGCACATTTCACCTATCAAACAACAAGGATTGCAGTTTGGACCAGTCCACACTTCACACAGTCTGACCACACTCACATACTTCACACTGTCTCTCTGATCACACTCACATACTACTTCACACAGTCTGACACACTCACATACTTCACAGTCTCTGATCACACTCGCATACTTCACACAGTCTGATCACACTCGCATACTTCACACAGTCTGACCATTCACATACTTCATACAGTCTCTGACCACACTCACATACTTCACACAGTCTCCGATCACACTCACATACTTCACAGTCTCTGATCACACACATACTTCACAGTCTCTGATCACACTCACATACTTCACAGTCTGACCACACTCACATACTCAGTCTGATCACACTCACATACTTCAGTCTCTGATCACACTCACATACTTCACAGTCTCTGATCACACTCACATACTTCACACAGTCTCTGATCACACTCACATACTTCACAGTCTGACCACACTCTACTTCACAGTCTCTGACACACTACTACTCACAGTCTGACCACACTCACATACTTCACAGTCTGATCACACTTACATACTTCACTCTGTCTCTGATCACACTCACATACTTCACAGTCTGACCACACTCACATACTTCACATCTCTGATCACTTCACACTTCAACTCTGATCACACTCACATATTTTCACACAGTCTCTGACCACACTCACATACTTCACACAGTCTCTGATCGCATTCACATACTTCACACAGCCTCCGAGCACACTGAATAATTCCACACTCACATACTCCACATAGCCCATTATCAAACACAACGCTCTCGCAAAATAGTATGTGATCTCACTCAACCCTGTGGCGTACTTCATGCAGCCTCTGATCACCCAAACACACATGCTCCAGTCATTATCACACTCCACACCCTAACATACCTCACAAAGTCCATGGGCAACCCAACACTCTCAACTACTTCACACAGCTCTAACCCTCCCAAAAGTCCATCTCAATATGCACACCAATCACTATCATCCCATGATGCATCACTCTCCAGCAGTATCCATGCCTTCTTTGACGGACTGTGTCGACACCTTCCCAAGATGCTTTGGAGCTTTGTAGGATCCCATGCCTGCTGCCCGCTCTGCTTCTTCCTGCGTGTAAGCCTCGGTCTCCAGTGCCTTCAATCTGACAACAGAGAACATGGAATAGAGTAGAGACTATGGCACTTAGACAATGAAATGTTTTTTTTTAAAAAAACAAACCCAAAAAATGAACAAACAATCTAGCAAAACACAGTGGTTAAGATACCTATCTAGTACAGACCTTTGGGTTGCTAGGATTTTGTGTGTATGTGTGCGTTCTGGAACACAGTGTTTCAGACACAAGATTGGTGTATTTCAGACGAACATAACACAGCACAAGACAGGCACTTTGGCCTGTTTCAGTGTCTGACTCATTCATGATCACATGCCACAACAGGATGAACGGTGATGGGGAAGGACAAGCTTAATGGTTGTGAAGTCATGGTTCCAACAGCAACAATGTCAAACTTCAGTTAAGTGTAAGGACAAGTGTGTGTTTCAGTTTCATCAATGTGATGTCACTGCCTGCAGATAAGTCAATATATATGCTAAACCACAGCTGCAGAGCTATGAGTCCACAGTGCACAGGATTAACAGCTGAAGTTAAATAACTAAGATGAAATGATTTAAGATGAGGGTCTCATATATAAACAACTTAGCAGATGTCTGACCTGTGTATCAGCCTGATGTGCTGATCAGACCTTTGGTACCTACTAACATCGTCTATGTCATTTCTTAGTTGTATTGGGGGGGGAATCCTGCCAAATGGAGATGGTGATCTTTTCTTGATGAACCACTGTACCTCAGGATACTTACCTCAGTATGTGTAACTTCGGACAAACTGGTGTGAAAATACAATCACTG
Organism: Conus betulinus; assembly: GCA_016801955.1. Classification (NCBI taxonomy): domain Eukaryota; kingdom Metazoa; phylum Mollusca; class Gastropoda; order Neogastropoda; family Conidae; genus Conus; species Conus betulinus. The sequence continues at coordinate 65,229 of JADBJO010007622.1, read as the reverse complement.
ACTGCAAGTGGAAGTTTATACAATGTGCAGTTAACACTTCAGAATTCCAGAGAAGTAAAGGTGATGGTAATTGTGCATATTCATGCAGACATCAACTCCAGTACAGCTTTTGTGTTTTGGGCTCTTACAACAGAATTCTTATAGGAATGGGGTACAGGTTGCAATCACTGAGGCTGTAAATCAACATTGTAATGTTCATAACTATCATACGGGAGATAATTACATTAGTTGTGGTGTAACACTACACTGGTCTGCGTTAAAATCCATTGATGGACACCAAACCACACAACAGGCCAAGAACCTAGCTGCCAAGGTCTCAAAAGCACAAAGTGTGGCATTGTGACATTTCAAGTGTAGCATTTTGACATTTCAAGTGTAGCATTCCAAATTTAAGTGTAACACTTATCCGCGATGCGACAAGTCAGGCTCAACAGCACTTCAATCGCATTTCGCATCACACACAAAAAAAAACATGATAGGGCATTAAAAAGATGGAAATCTTACTAGTTATGATGTGGTTTTGACTGGGCCTTCAACAAACAGATATGGCTGATAATGACACAAATTGATAATGTGGCAAAATCAAGGACTGTCTTTTAAACAGCGATTTTCCTTCAATTTTTTTTTTATCCTCTCCTTTCTCACCGTCATGACTTTTTTTTTTTTTTTTTTTTTTGATGATATAAATCTACACCCTAAAGATATTTTAGCTCTTCCTTAATAAAGTTAAATGCGTGATGTGTGTGGATTTTTCTTAAATATTATTTTTAGGTATAGCATTTCATTATAAAGCGTAGCACCACAGCACTGTCAACGAAATCACACAGCAGGTTGGGCAGAAAATACCACCAACAAATGGCTTGATACTAGTGACAGAAATCCAAACCCACAGCCTTCCAGCTGGGATGCCATGTTGCTAACCACGGTACACCTGTGGCCAATCTACATGAATGTGTTTTATGAGTGGTCCGTCACATGGAATGAACCGCAGTGCTTCTCCACTTTTTAAAAGATGCGAGTAGGCGAAAAGGAATGGCATGCATGCATGTAATTGGCACAAAACTGTTTCTTCTTAATATGCCCACCTGTGGCAGTTGTTGATGAAAACGCTTTAATTAGTTTAAAGTTTGGAGAGATCTGAACTGAGTTTGTTATCTGTCTGTGTGTTCCATTCTTCCTGCTAAAGGTCTGACCTTTCGCTTTCATGTGTGAGGGGTATCTGCTTTGCAAAAATTATCCATTTGCAACACTCTTGGCAAGAATGATCAGCCACCTCACTGTATGGCACATTGATCAGGAACTAGAGTGAAAACTATGCACTTTGTAACAACCAGATTTCAATGAAGTGTAAAAAATATTCAGGAGCTAGGTGCTTGAGGTTACAGTCAGCAAGGAGATACAAAGCTGAAAGAATCTGACAGAACAGGAAATTCTTTATTTAAATAGTTTACACACACACACACACACACGTGCGCGCACACGAACACACATGCACACAGAGGTGATATTCAACATGCCACTACATGACCGGGTATGGCTGACAGAAACTGTACCTTCTTTTGTGAGGTTTCCCCTTGAAATGCTCTTTCAGTGCCGCACTGCTAATAAAATATTTCCTGCAAAACAAAAACACAGTTTACTATTGATGGGGAATTAGTTTACTGATTACACACTCAATATTTAATTTAAATCGTTTCCTCTACCATTGACAGGGGGCAAAAAAACAATGCTATCATCCGTAGAGATATTTCCATTTAACCATGAAACAAATTACACATATTCTTACTCTTGTACTCATAACTAAAGGTATTCTGATGTAAATAGCTGAGAGTTCTGCAGCATCTCTGGCATCAAAAACACTCTTTCGAAGTTCTTTTTCTCCAATAATTTTGTTTTCATCCTTCATTACTAAAGCATAGCAAATGAGAGAGAGAGAGAGAGACAGAGAGACAGACAGACAGACAGAGAGAAAGAGAGAGATTTCACATACACATAACATGCACAAAAAAATTCTGACCACAAAATCATCAATATAAACAAAAGACATCACAAATAAATACACAAACAAAGTAAAACACACATGCATGCACACAGACAGACACACACATACACACACTCTCTCTCTCCCTTTCTCTGTGTCTCATGCCCATCACAGACACTGATGTTCAGTATCATAAGTCGGGGCTGGAGAAGCAAGCTGGGTTAGCACTTCTAAAAATTCAACAGGTTCTGCAGCGATTTCACCATCCAAGAACTTTAAACACAGCCTTTTTTCTTTTTTCATTTTAAATAGATAGCAAGCATCAAATCGAAAGCAAACTATTAAACTTCCAACAGATCAGCACAAAATTCAATCCAAGCAGCCCCATTTTTACGCTGGGAAGTGATAATAACTAGAATGATGACAGACTCATTTTCTTCAATGCAGACAACAATGCTCTGGGTCCGGCTTTTGCTATATATCATCCCCCCCCCCCCCCCCCAAACTGCTTTCCCCACATCTTCTCACTGTTTTGTTTGTTTGTTTTTTTTCAAATGATTGTTACACTTTCATAACACTGGAGGTAAGATTTCAGTGGCAAAAGAGACAAATAACATGAGAACATAGCAAACTGAGCTTGCAGGCAAAACAGTTGACTTTGGCTACTCAAATCATTACAGTGTCTGTGGTACAAAAAGTGGAATTGTATTTTTATAAGTTTTGTGCAAAGCAAGTGGAACAAAAGAGATTTACCCATTCTGTATTAAAATCAACACACTCAGTTAAAAAAATTCTTTTTTTTTTTAACTCTCATAGAATTTATTAATCATGGGTTGACAGCACATTCATTCGTCATCGACTGGTTTCTCAATTTCCAAGTTAATTCACCTTCCTGGTTATTCCGCACTCACCACCAAGGGCAACCCTGGAAGCTGAATTTGTCCAGCCTTGCATTGTTGCAAGTCCATACCAAAGTTCTCACCACTAAATGTCTAACAAAAGCATGGTCCTATAAATTCAATTCCCTAAAATTCTGCACTACACATATCCAGTCTTAAATTAGATCAGAATGAGTCCTTCGAGTGGCTTGACAAATTCCTACATGTAGTATGGCACAGATGTCCTGTCCTTTTAGTTTAACAAAAAAAAAAAAAAAAAAAAAAAAGAAAGATGCCAGACTTCTCATCAGAAGTTAATGCAGGTTGCTGATATCTGTCTGAGACAGAAGTTCAGTAACCTGTGTAACCATCTCAATCATTTCATCATTGTATGTTCAATAATTGTCTTGTTACTAGTTACAGAATTTTGTAACATGTGTAACCATCTCAATCATTTCATCATTGTATGTTTGAAATATAATATCATTGTCTTGTTACTAGTTACCTCAATTTAGCCATCCTTTTCATTTGTTTTCCACTTGATGCAAAGTTCAATACGTTTGTGATATATTTAGATATGTCATTCTAATTCCTGTATAATAATCTTCATTATTAATACTAAACTAGGCATGGCATGGTGGACTGCCAGCTTTCGCGCTAAGCAAGAAATTAAGTTAGACTTATCTCCCTTTGTTCGCGGAATGTAAACCAGAGCCGAATTGACAGCTGATCACGCGGGTGGTTTCAACTCTCTTGATTTATTTGTAGAGGCTAAATTGATTTGTGAATTTAATAGCTGGATAAATTAAATTATGTCATTCTAAATAAAGTATTAAAAGAAGAAGTCTTTAAACATGAACAGTGAGTAAACAAAATCGACGAAATCCTATTCGGTCATAAATTGAACGGACTTTTTTTCTTTGAAACCCTGGCAATGTAACGCTTTTGGAGGAAAGCTGAAACCGTGAAACCTTAGGGGGAAGGTGCCACTGCATGCCGTGCAGCAAATATTTCTAAAACAAATGTATTTTACATATAACCTTTTATAATGTGTGAAAATTTCTATCGTTATCTAGCGGGATATTACACATGGTAAATAAAGTAAATAAGAAGGATGTTGTAACAAATATAATAAATTTTCTCCACTCACGACAGAAACTGCACACTATCGGAATGAATAATCATAATGAATGGGAAGAAGAGGCATTTTTATTATTTAGGGATTTGCACTTTTCATGAAGTTAAGCAGGGGACTGTGTTAGCTTGCTTAGGTCATGCTTATTTTATGTAACTCAAGGGTTGCTATTTTGAGGGGACAACTCTCCTTGATGTTATGTTGTGATGCCTGTTCAGTGAAAACATTTTGTCTGAATGTGCCAACTTGTTTTGTTCATCAAATGGCAACTGACAAAATATTTCTTCTTGACAAGGGCGAATTGTTTTTCACACGTAGTAATGGAAAAATTACCTTTAAGTGTCAACTTTTAATTAGAGTGTGTGGAATTATTGATAGCTGCAGCCCTGAGTGGCTAATTGTGGTCCATGGGATTGCTAACTTTTATGAGATGAAGATAAAAATTATATTTCTTAGATTGTGTATTGATAGCTAGTCATGTTTACTCTTGAACGGATATTTTCTTTCCGCGTACGCAGGCTGATACTCCTGCGGGCAGTACCTGTATAGACAGGCAGTGGAGTTTGTGTGTATGACCATTTTTTCATCCCGCCATGAATGGCAAGAGTTATGAATTCTAGTCATCACTACTTTAGTCATTATAGTTGTTGTTTTTCATATTAATAACAATGTTTATAAATAATAACAAGGTTATGAGAGGTCAAATTAATAAGGTCTCACCAAGATATGTACCTGAGAATGGTTGGAGTGGTAGAATAATTACACAGAAATTGTGTGAGAATTTGATTTCTGTTGTATGTTGTTTTGGACAAAAAAAAAAGTACATAGTTCATGGATCATAGTAGAGTGCCTTTGATAATTACGTAGAATTATTTGATCTAAAGGTGCATAACTTTGATTCCGGTATTTAATAATAATATAAAAGGAACAGAATGTTCCTAGTGAGACTACCTTTGTCTTAGTGACATGGCGTAAAGACCTACTCATTTATTGATTTACTCATGATAATCTCAAGGAGTTGTCATTTTCACAAGAGAAATGAAATTATTATGGAATATAACTGATACCTTTTGTTAAATGTCAAATGATTAACCGGATGTTGTACATTTATGTTTCAGAAATATCGGTCCTTGTTATTTTTGTTTATTTCTGACTGTCTTTAAATTTAATAAATGACACAAACATATTGCTCTTTTTCTGGTTTCTGTTGACCACACCCACGCTGTGAAATCACTCCAAAATATACAATACACACTTAAAATAACATATCTGTTACAAAAAATTGACAACATACAATTACAGTTACTAAATACATACATGCTTCATATACTCTTGCAACCAGTCATGCACACGAAGAAGGAGTGATTACACCTGCATCACGATGAGAAGCATCTTGCAGTGCTCACATAACATTATGGTATGTAGTGTCCTTCAGTTTAACAACAACAAAAGATGCCAGACTTCACAGTATAATGCAGGTCACTGAACATACGTCTTGTCTTGCAGCACACACATTGATCAATATTAAGAAGGTACTCTTACATTATTATGTATTAACTTTTCCAAAGCCCATGAGAAACAATTTAAAGCAAAAATAAAAAAAAAAAAAAAAGGCAAGGGAAAAAGCCACTAGTATCATGCTTTTAAAACAGTACCAGTACTCTTAGTGATTTGTTATGAAAATTACCAGTAATGATAGAGTCTTGTCTTGCAGCACACACATTGATCAATATTAAGAAGGTACTCTTACATTATTATAATAATTTTTCCAAAGCCCATGAGAAACAATTTAAAGCAAAAAAAAAAAAAAAAAAAAAAATGGCAAAGGAAAAAGCCACTAGTATCATGCTTTTAAAACTGTACCAGTACTCTTAGTGGTTTGTTATTAAAATTAACCAGTTCACTTGATTTGGGAGAGAGAGAGAGAGGGGGGAGAGAGAGAGAGTCAGAGACATACAAAGAGATGGAGATATGCAAATCAGCGGGACACATGTTCACTGTGTGTGTGTGTGTGTGTGTGTGTGTGTGTGTGTGTGTGTGTGTGTGTGTGTGTTCTCTGCTCTCTTCATTTGTAATAGTTCCCAGCTGTTAATGGCATCATTAGCTGAATGATATTGGTATGAAGTGGAATAAGGTGGAGGAAGCATGCACATGAGAGAGAGAGAGAGAGAGAGAGGGAGGGGGGGGGGGGATTTTTCACGCACACACATTCTCTTTCTCTCATACACGCACGCACTAGACAAAAATCTACCAATCTATCAGACTCACGCGCAATGCAGACAGTAATGCTGGGCCGATCCTGGTTTGTCCAAGTTCACCTCTTGATTTAACAGACTCTCTGCTCTGTTTGGCAACATGTCTTGTTGAATTTGATCCAGATCTTTCGTCTTCCTCTTCAGTCTGTACTTTTCTTTCAGTGGTTTGTCGCCTTTGTGTTGTTTCTTCCTAGCGTATCTGCCCATTCTGTTAAACTGAAGGAGTTACACGCAAAATTGTTTGCAAGTATTGCACAACGTGTCTTCTTCCACAGGAACCATGTGCGCCTCGACTTCTTTTGACTTTTCAATTTGAAGAATGTCTATCGGCAGGGGAGACTACTGCCATGGTATATCGTAATTGCTCTATGCAGCTTCTAAACGTATTGTTTTGTTCTGGTACTCTCTTGCGCCAGTTACGTTCCACCATCCTTAACCTCTGTACTGTCTCCATAGTCTTAATCTTCCACTGGACTTCGCACCTACCAATGATCATCATAGAACTAAAAGTCATTTGCAGGTACACACACTCGAGAGAGACACAGAGCAAACAACATGCCGCCCCCCCCCCCCCCCCCCCCCCCGATATTCAACTTTGTTTGAGGAAAGGGGGGGGGGGGGGGGGGGGTCTCCTTGTTTGTTTAATCTGTCCTGTAACTTCTGTTAAGTGATTTGGTGTCGTAAGCAGCATTCGTTTGGAGTTACGGGTGTGTATGTATCTATCATATAATTAGCATGTATCGGTGGCATCTTAGGCATTTCCCAGAATCAAGATCAGGATCAGGATCAGGGGCGTTGTATCAAAAACAAGTTTAGCCTATTTAGGCTTTTTACGCCCCTTCTGTATGTATATATTTTTTTTTCGTGACTATTGGTCCAGTCGTAGGCTAGCTCAGTCCTATTATCCATCAAATTCATATTTTATTTTAGTTAATAATTCATGTTTACCTACGAGATTCGTAAAAACATTAATACTGGGTGCACCTTTGATGTTAACCGTTAGTGCATTCCAAAAATTGGTTACTCCGTTAGTAAAAGTAACTTTTCTCAAATTAGTTCTGGAATATTGTTTAAATATCTTATCTTCACTGTTCCTTGTTGATAAAGCATGCTTTTTTGTACTCCGCAGAAAAATATTACATCATCAATTCCATTAAATATCTTATATGCTTGAATCAAGTCTCTCTCTTATTCTTCTTGCCTTAAGTGTTGGAAGTTGTAGATATTTTTAGACTTTCCTGATATGAGTAATCTTTTATATCATGCATCTTGGTTGCTCTTCTTTGTACCTGTGCTAGTGCTTCTGATTGTCTCTTTAGCATTGGATACCATACAGTATTTCCATATTCAAGAACAGGTCTAACTAGTGTCTTATATAATTGTAAAAAAGTATCCTTTTCTATAAATGTAAAGGTTATTTTTATTATTCCAATCATTCTGTTAGCCTTATTAATACTATTGACAATATGATTGTCAAATAGTAAATTTTTGTCAAAAGTCACACCTAGGTCTTTCTCTTCCTCACATTCAGATACTTTTTTTTCCTTGTCTCTAATTTTCATTATATAATCCTTTGTGGGCTTGTTTTTCCAATATGAAGTACTTTACATTTTAGCTTCCAAGTATCAGACCACTGTATAATGTTTCAATATCTTTTGTAATTCCTTATGCAATTTCAGAGAGTTATAAAGTTTTTGTGTCATCTGCAAAGATTTTTACATGTACTCTGGGGCAGGGCGATCCTTTAAAAATACCGTGAATAATATTGGTCCCAAAATACTGCCTTGTGGTTTCGCACTAGTAACATCAGCATTTTGAGAGAAGGAACTACCAAATCCTCACCTTCGGAGGGTTTTTTTTTTTTGATAAAAGGTCTCTAACCCAACCAAGTATATTTCCTACTATTCCATAAGACTCTTAAAAGTCTTTCATGTGGAACTGAATTGAATGCTTTTCTAAAGTCTAAATATAAATACATCTATATTCTCTCCTTTATATATCTCCTTTGTGAAGTCTTCAATCACTTCTAAAAGTTGAGTCACTCAAGATCTTTTTGCACGAAATCCATGTTCACACTCAGCATATAATTTATTTTCTGTCATATGTTTAACAATAGCCTTATTATAAGTTCTTTTTCAAGAAATACTTTGGTCTTTTTCTCGCACTTTTATAAAGCACATGCATGGTTTAAAAATTTTGAATCAATGCAGGTCAATATTTGTTTGAAACATAAGGTGTACCCAGTGTTTATCAAGATGGTTTTTTGAAGTGTTAACAGTTTCTGCTTCGACAACATTGACTGGCAAGTTATTCTAAGTATCAACAATCCTGTTAGTGAAAAAGTTTTGCTTTATAAGTTTTAGTAAATTTTTTTTGTTAGTTTGAACAGGTGCCCTCTAATTGTAGATTCTGTATTCAACTGAAATAGTGTGCCTATGGTTTTAATGTCATAAAATCCATGTGTAAGTTTGTAAATTTCGATCATGTCACCATGTAAGAACCTGTATTACCAACTTGGTAAGCTTAAAAACTGAAGCCTTTTTCAAATGAATACTTACGCAGACCACTAATCTTTTTTTCTTTTTTTTTTTTAATCTTCTCTGAATATCTTCTATGGGATTACAGTCTTTATTTGTGTTTTCAAATGTGTTGTTCATACAGCATTGTCATATTCAGTAACAGGTCTGACTAATGTTTTAAATAATGGAACCATTACTTCACTATCTTTGCACTGAATATTGCCTGCTACCATCCCTGCTAGTCTATTTGTTCTTTTGATTTTCATGTTTATCAAACAAGTCTGGGTCTGTTATCACTCCTGCATCTTTTTCAGCATTAGTCTCTTCAAGCAGTAGACCTTCCATATAATAATCATATCTAGGGTTATTTTTACCTCCATGAAGAACTTTACACTTCATATTGTTACATTTAATCTGCTAGGCATTTGTCCATGCAGCAAGTTCATCGATACACTTCTGTAATCAGTGGAATTATCAACTGACTCTGAGGGTGTAAACTTTTGTATCGTCAGAATAGATTTTGACAAGACTACTAATATCAGGCATATCATTTATGTAGTAAATAAACAGGGTGGGTTCCAGGACACTACCTTGGGGGACCCCACTTGTAACTTTCCCAAGCTCAGAAACTTGATTCTCAACTTTTACATATTGTTGTCCATTACTAAGAAAATCAATAATTTATGAGAGTATGTCTCCAACTATTCCATAGCCTTCTGGTTAAGTTATCATTCTTTTATGTGGTGCAGTATTAAAGGCTTTCTGCAAGTCTAAATAAACTGCATCGACTGGTATGTTGTCATCCAGGTTTGCCATCCATCATTTAAGTTGAAAGCAGCTGTGAAACAGAGGATATTCCAATGGTAAAACCATTGATTGAGAAAAGAGGAAGCGAGAGTTATCTACCCATTCATTATTTAATGTCCACTGTTCCCTGCCTCTTTTAAAATTTTCCTATTTAAATGTGACTCTTACATTTTCTTTTTTTGCTTTTGTTTTTGTTTTGTTTGTGTGTGTGTGTGTGTGTGTGTGTGTGTGTGTGTGCGTGTGTGTGTGTGTGTGTGTGTGTTTTCTCATTAGTTTTACCCCAATCTGAGAGTGATAAAACTGATATATGAAGAGGAATACCTGGCACTCTTAGCACCGTCTAATCATTACACTGTAAGAAATCGATAGTTAGCAGCTACCATACATACCTTTTATTGTTTCTTTCTTTTTCAGTCAGGATATTCTTTTACTCTAAATAGTCTGTTTCACCAAGGTGTTCTGTGATGTGACATTTTTCTGTGTACGAGTGTGACAGCCCTGCATTTGTTCTGTGTGGCCAGCTGGGCTATGATGAATAAAACTTGAAACCATGCTATGAATGATCCACAGCCCCAGACCTGACAAGCAGTTAGGGCAGGTGATAGAGGAAATAAAAATCTACAGTCTCTCTCTTAGTGTTCACAAGTTTAAATCCATGGCAAGTCTTCAAGGATGTGTGTGTGTGTGTGCCCGTGTGTGCATGTGTGTGTGTATGGAATTCACCATGGAGCTTCTTCATCTTTTTAAAAGATGATAAGGGTGTGTATAAAGGGAGAGGCCTGTGTGCACATGGCACAAGACTTTCTTCTTCAGGGCTACTAACAGCAACACTTGCTAAAAATCTTTCAAATTTGTAAGGATGCAGAATGTTTTGTTATTTGTCTGCAACTTCCATTCCTCTTGCCAGAGGTCTCTGACAGAAACCAGAGCGTTAGATTTCAGGTAGGTGTGAGGGATAGAGAGATCTGTCTTTTTTTTTTTTGACATTCTTGTCAAGTTGATCAACCACTTCATTGCCTCAAATGCTGACATGATTGGGAACCAAAGCAAAAACTGTTGCAACTATCAGATTTCAGAGAAGTGTACAGTTCAATAACTTAAGCAGTTGCAGGTGTTTGAGATTACAGAGGGTTCAAGCTTGAAAAAAAAAAATCGGACCCCATGAGTGGTCAGAACTCATGTCCATCAGCTCTACATTCAAATGCTCCAAGTATTTGCTCCCTGGCAAAACAGTTGGAGAAGCAGAAAAAAACATCCACTCACACGCATACGCACTAGAGAGAGAGAGACAGAGAGAGAGAGAGAGAGAGAGAGAGAGAAGGGGTGGATAGGTGTGGACGGTTGCACACACACGCACACACACACACACACACACACACACACACACACACACACACTATGACACACAATTCAGATGCCCACTAAACACAAAGTAATATGGATTGACATGGATATTTAATGGAAACCTTTAGCATCATACACAACTGCAGAACAAAAAATCATAATCACATAACTCCTCTTTCTCTCTTCATGTACATCAATAAAGCACATCAGTCAAACCATCCATTCTCCTTACAGCAACATTCATGCAGTTGGTAAAATCTCTGGTAATTCATGATGTTTACAGCCTTGAAAACAAACAAGCCACAGAATCTTGATACTGGTCATGACAAGCAATCATGCATGTTTAGGACAAGATGTACATCATATTGGTAAGTGGGTTTCTATACTGTCATCCCTGGGATATGGTGAAAACTTTCAGGTTTGGATGGATTTTTGACAGTTTGTCATCCGTCTAAGAGTTCTATTCCTCTTGACAGAGGTCTTTGAACTGATGTAAGCCTAAGGTTTGAGTTTCAGATCTGTGTGAGGGACAGACAACCTGCTCAACTCTTACTTTGTGCACACTTGGCAAGTTGATCAACCACCTGATTGCATCAAATTCCCATGTGGCTGGGAACCCAAACTAAAACTAAGTTGTATCCATCAGATTTTGATGAGGTGTATAGTTTGAATAATTTCAGAAGTTGAGGGTGCGTGTGATTACGGCTGGCAATGACCTCCACAGCAGAAAGGGAGTCTGACAAAATCAGTTCTGACAAATTGAGCTGTTGGGGATGACTGAGGTTATGACCGACAATGGAATTACACCAAGTGATATCATTAGTACAGTAGTATTAGTCAACAGATGTGTTGCGATGATGCTGTTGATGTGGGATGGCATTCAACTGTACTTAAAAAAAAAAAAAGGGGGGGGGGGGGGGGGAACGGGAGATGGATGAAAATGTGGAGTAGTAAGCTTGTCCTGATGGACTGAAACTCTATGACACCATCAGTTCATAATTATACTTGTGACATGATAGGTTGGATAAGAATGTCTGGTAGTTGAAACACTGAGAGGTTAGGTAAGGTAATGTTGCTTATAGTTATAGCCCAGTCGACCGCAAAGGGTCACATCAGAGCTGTCACCACGTTAAAATCAACTCGCAAGTCATATAAGAAAAAAAAACAAACACCAAAAACAACACAACTTTCACACATCTTTTTAAAATACATCTTCTAAAAAACGCACCAGAAACTTCCTCAAAAATCTTTCTTCCGTAAAATCTTAAATCAGATGAAAAATTTTAATCTCTTTCAGAAACTCAAAGATCACGTCAGGTGGGACATCTCTGAACAGGGTTTTCATGGACTCTGCTGTAAAGTGTTTATGTCTCACATCGTGCAAATCCCAACAATCTAAAAGAGTATGTTTCACTGTGAGTGGAACATGACATGGAATGCACAAATAGCCTCTTCACCTTTGAAAAGATAAGAATGGGTATAAAACGAGTGGCCTGTGTGCAAGCAGCACAAGACTGTTTCTTCCTTACGGCCGCCTCAGGAACATGGTAAAAATTCTTTCAGGTTTGGAAGTATTTTAAATAGTTTGTTATCCATCTGCAAGGTCCATTCCTCTTGCCAGATGTCTTTGACATAATCATTAACTTTAGGTTTTTGATCTGTGTAGGGGACAAAAATGTTTGACAGTTTCCCTGTTATGGCATTCCTGGCCAAATGATCAGCCATCTCATTCTCTCCGATGCCAACATGACCAGGAACCCAAGCCAGAGCGATGTTGTGACCTTCCACTTTCAACGAGGTAAAAAGTTAAAAAAAAAAAAAAAAAAAAGTGTAGAAGGTCAGGATGGAGGTTCCGGCCAGCTATGGCCTCCAAAGCTGACAGCAAATTGGACAAAATCAGAGAGTTCTTGTTTGTGGATTGCGAGATTATCTTCAATGCTAGAACCAGGGGTGTAAGTTCAGCAGAGTAAAGAAACACTGAGAGCCATTGGCCCATACATTTGTAGCTAGGCTGGAGTGAGGAAATCTGGGCTGGAATGAGAAAAAAATGGTCAACTACAAATGTATGAAAGCAGCATTTGTACAAATACCACAGCCCCACGGTTGGTGTGGCTGAATCATTTTGACTTGACTGGATTTGATCACAGCTGTCTTGGGTGTCCAGTTCCTTACACACACACACAACAAAGCACTCCCCACTCCCTTCCCTCCCCCCTCTCATGGGGTTGGTGTGCCTGGCTGCAATGGCTCCAGCCCAACCCCCCAGAAGTAATCCCTCAGCTCATCTCTCATTTGTCTGGCAAACACCGAGGTGTGGTTACCTCTGAAAAACAACGGCCGGTCATGAGAGTCGTCCAGGTACCATCTGGCAACTCGTTCGTTCACCTGCTGTGCATACTTCTTGTCTCCTTCAGTGTGGAGGAAGTTGTGCAGGGCCAGGCAGGCTTCTGTGACACCTGCCGCTGTGTCCGCCTGCAGATTCATTGTGTCCGCAAGCACACGGAATCGATGGAGGAGGGTTCCAAACATGGTTTCTGACACTCGTCTCGCCCTGTTCAGACGGTCATTGAAGACCCTCTGAGGGTCAGTCAGCCCTCGCTTGGGATAGGGTTTCATCATGTGCATTTTGAGAGGGAAAGCTTCGTCACCTATCAGCACGAAAGGGACTTGGCCTCGTTTCCATTTGGCAGCTGTCTGTGTGCTGGGAGGTTCAGGGTGTTGTCTTCCAGAGCCTTGACCAAGGCTGAGCAACTGTGCACACCTGCATCATTCTCCCAGCCATTCGCTCCCATGCTGTACCATAGGACCCGGCCAAGCGCGTCCGTCACTGCCAGGAGGGCGATACTGCGAACCTCTTTGTGGCCGTCGGACGTGGAGCAACTCTCTTTGGAGGGGGCTGGATGGCCACGTGTTTTACGTCCACAGCTCCGATGCAGTTGGGAAAATCCCATTTCTCTGCAAAGGTGGCAGCTATCGCTTCCACACTCCTCTGTGTTACTGGGAACCTGTTAACAGACACACACACACTCACAAAAATAAATGCATGCACCCACACACACAATGCATGTGCATACACAATTCATGTTGCTTATAGCTAAACCAGCTGCAAAGGGCCATACCAGGGCTGTCACCTCACTGAAATCGATTCTAAACATAGATACACGCGCAAACAAAACAAAAACCAACCAAACAATGCACATACACACTACTCCTTAAAACAGATTTTCTAAAAATACCTGCATTCATGTTGCTTTAGTCCAGCCGACTTCATATCAGGGCTGTCACCTTGTTGAAGTCAAGTCTAGAAATAATTGAACAACAAAACAAAATCTTTCTTCTGTAAAATCTTAGATCAGATTAGTAATGTTTATCTCTTTCCGACATCTCTGAACAAGATTTGTATAGAGTGTGCTGTGCTTATGTCCCGCACGCAAGTCCCAACACTATAAGAACATGTTTCATAATAAGTGCTACATCACACTGGAATGGACCATGGAGCTCCTTCACCTTTTTCAATTAACCAACCCTCTAGAACCATGCACTATGTTGAAGAATGTTTAACTCTTTAGAATGTTAATTGCTGTTGATGTACTAAAACAATGCCTTATTCTGAGGTCTGAAAATCTTGGAAGGGGAGATGTTGTATGTTCAATATTTCCTTTGCCTTTCACTTGTATGAATGAGAATACGGGACGTCAAACTGGTGCTGAAGTCTCACATCAAACCAACAACGTCGCTCATAAGTAGAAGAGCGAGATTCTATGCTAGGAAACTGGGAGATAAGATAATGTTGCTTGTAGCCCAGCCGACCGCAAAGGGCCATATCAGGGCTGTCACCACGTCAAAATCAACTCACAAGTCTTTCATTAGAAAACTGGGATGCAACGAATCCATCACAGACTTTGTGGTGGCCTTGAAGGAGCTAGGTGTTGAGTGTGAGTTTGGACAGCTTCTGAACGAAGTCCAGGGGGTCATTTTCTTCACTGGAGTGGCTGATATGGAAACACAGAAGCAACTGTGCACAGAGACTGCACCAAACTTTGTGGATGCAATAAAAAGCGCACCGGTAAGAGAAGCACTGACTGAAAGAAAGACATCGACACCCTCTCTTTGCCAGCACCCATGGAATGTCATCATATGGAAGGTGGACAACCAAGTGGACGACCTCACTCTAGAACAGGGGGTGCACATGGAGGAAGAAGAAGGTTGCCCCCAGGGTCATCTCAAGCGTGTTACTGGTGTGGCAGAACAGACCACGATGCAAGGGACTGCAGATTCAAAACCTACAAGTGCAGGTGGTGTGGAAAGAAGGGACATCTGCAAGCAGTGTGTTGCAGCATGAGTGCTACCAAGCACTTAGATGTTGAAGAAGAAGATGATGATGACTGTAGTGGACAGAGACTGCAAGTACAGCAGATTTTCAACAACCAAAACAAGGACGGAAAGGGACAGCAGCACCCTGGACAGCAAGATTACAAGTTGACAAGGTGAACCTGGAGATGGAGATTGACACAGGTTTGGCCAAATCGATCATTGACAGGGACACCTCTGCCAGGCTCTTCAAGGAAAAACAGCTATTAAAGAAAGCGCCAATCCTCACCATGTATTCAGGAAAGCGGTTACCCATGAAGGGAATCCTGCACATACAAGTCACTCATAACCAGCAGGTACATATCTGCATGCAGAGGCTCTTAAACCCACGCACTCCCTTGGTCCAGCCCCATTAGATCTGTCACCTGTGCCTAACGATGCATCAATTCCAGTTTCATCAGTTCTGAGCCAAGGGCAGCCCCTTCGAGAGGTTCCAGTCCGATGTTGACGAGGTCAGACCTGCCAAGGCCAGTGATGACGCCAAGACAGCCAGCACAGTCACCAACTCTACCCCGGAGATCGACCTGTGAGTGGAGGGAGCCAACCCGTTTGGACCTGTGAACATCAGCCTGCTCAGAGTGCATTAACCCTCTTCAGTATGCACTTATCTGAGCTTAGTTACGCCGAAAACCATCGGCAAGATAAGTAACTCCGTAATTTGAACATGGTTTCCCAATTTAAAAAATAATTTAAAAGACAGGAAAGGAAATAATGAAAATCAAAATAATTTTAAAAATTCTTATGAATATATATGTTGCTATATCATAAGTTTGAAGAATGTCACATGAGCCATTTACTCCGGGGAAAAAAAAAAATCTTCTTCTTCAGAACTTTCTTCTGAATCGTTGTTCATCATATCTCGAATCTCATCCCAGTCAAAATCTAGGTCACTCTAAGCTTCATCACCCAGCACTTTCACTTAAGCTTCATCACCCAGCACTTTCACTAAGTCTTATGCCGTAAATCCTACAAATCACAGTATCTTCATTCACTAAATCTCATTATAGAATGGCAGAAATCAAGGTTAGCCATGGTGAAAAACAGCATTTCGACCACAAAACGAAAATTCATATAACTCAAGAACCACGGCACGTATCGACTCGAGGTTTTTTGCAAACGGAAGTAAATGGCTACAGGAAGAAGGAAGTCACATTCTCGCGAGACTTCCTTTTCTACAAGAAACATGGCGGCGCCTTTTGGCTGTGTGATTTCCGGTCGGGCGCTAGCGGGAGCGCGCTTGTCAACATTCGCTATTTCGTTTTTGAAAGCACTCCATGAAAACAGACAGAAGGATAACTGAAATCATGCATGCTACATCAAAATCGTACATGGAAATTGAAATTATTGATATTGAATTGATGGAAACATGTGACCTCATGATAAGGGGGAAGGAAGTGTTGTATATTATGAGTGCATAAAATCGATTTAGCTGTATGTGGCAGATAGACATATAAGGGAGATGGAACTTCCGGTTACTGCAAAACTGAGAGTAGCACACCATGCTCCCACTCTGTCGAGTTTCGCCTGTAAATAAATGTAGTCTGGAAATCTACAAGTTGTTCTCGTCAATTCTGTGAGAATATGACAGTTACAGAGATGCTTAGCATGAATATACCTAGTTTACTTATCACACCGATTCCATTTCACATTAATACTGAGGTACAGAACATAACAATCTGGACCTCCTGCGTATATGTTCAAATGAAGTACATGACAAGCAAATTTATTTTACATGACAACACATTCAATAACCAAAGGAATATTCTATAAGGAAAGGAATACTACCTTCATGTACTTGTCTTTGAGAGCAGTCAGTATTGCTTCACAAGTGTCGGGGATTATCTTCCCCAGTGTCGTCCGTCCAATCTGATACTGGTAACACAGAGACTGGTAACTGTCACCTTTACCACAAAACAACACAGTGCACATCAAATGTGAGCATACTACTAGCGTAAGTAAGAAAGACTGTGCAACTCTTCAAATTATCCAACACATATGAAGGTCATCACTCAATCAACCATTTGTAAATATCCCTACAGTATTGTGTTTCACCACAAAATCAGTGTAAGCATGTATGGTACAAGTTTCGTATTGCTTATTTCACGCAAAGAAATGAATCTGGCAAACTGCATTGTAATTTCTTGACTGAACACATTTGGAGTAGATTAAAATACACTTACTGCATACAGGGAAGTGTCTGCTAGGAACCAATATACAAGGAGGCGTTTGAATTTTTTACATTTTAAATGTTTCATTGTCTCACATGTGTAACAAAAGTGGGATCTATATAATCACCTTGTTTAAGACTCTGTGTGTGTGTGTGTGTGTGTGTGTGTGTGTGTGTACAAAACAGCCTGTTGGGATCCAATCTCGTTTACCTCTCTACACAATTAGAGCCCAAATTTTGAATGGGGGCCCAGCCTCTGGACCCTCATGTTCTTTTTGCTGTTTTTGATTCCAAATATCTTAATTCATCATTGTTGGCAAGTTTCGGTTCGGTCCCCTAACACACACACAAAAAAAACTGTTTTGTCTGAGCGTTTGTGTGTAAGCAAATTGGCTCTCACACCTCAACATCAGAAAATCATACTGTGTGTCTTTGCTTGTGTAAAGGGCGGTAACTCTTAAGTGTTAGAGTGGCATCTCAGAGTGATCCACTTCATGCCATTTCCAAGCAGGCTTGGATAAGATAAGGTAAGGTTGGCAGACCTGTTTACCCTCCCGATTTGAGCGGGAGACTCCCGATTTTCAGTGGTATCTCCCGATCTCCCGCCAACTACGTTGAATCTCCCGATTTTTGACTCTCACGTCAAGCCCTTTCGAAAAAAGCCCTGTTTTCGCTAGTTTTCAGTATTTAACATGAAAGAAAGAGACCAACTTCGAGGTTTTATAACAGCGTGTCTGATTGACTGATGGAATAGCAGCATCCAATGAGGCCGTCTTTTGGTTACTACTATGCGCGAGCACTTGACAGTAGCCATTTTCCTTTCACTCGCTTCGACGAATTAGTTGGTTTGTTCAACACAATGGCTTCAAAAAGACGCGCTCATGAGATAAGATAAGATAATGTTGCGTAGAGCTCAGCCGACCACAAAGGGCCACATCAGGGCTGTCACCACGTTAAAAAATCAACTCACCAGTCATTTAAAAAAAAAAAAAAAAAAAACAACAAAAAAAAAAACTTCACACAACTCTTGAAATGATATTTTCTAGAAACGCATCAGAAACTTTGTTAAAAAATTTCTTCCGTAAAATCTTTAATCAGATGAAAAATGTTAATCTCTCTCAAAAACCCAAAGATCACGTCTGGTGGGACATCTCTGAACAGGATTTTCATGGACTCTGCTGTAAAATGTTTGTGTCTCACATCGTGGCACTCATGAGACTGATGATGAAGGATCATCAAAGTCACAAAAGGATGTGCCACCTGTGAAGAAAAAGAAGTGCCTATCTCACTGGAGATCTGATTTCAGCAAGACATTTCCCGAGTTGAGGCCTTCTCGCGTGGGAACAACTTCAGCCCATTGCACTGTTTGCAATTCTGACTTTCAAATCAAGTTTGGCGGCTTTAATGACTGCAAAAAAAAAGCATGTGAACAGTAACAGTCACAAAGCGAAGAAGGCATCAGTGGCTGGAACTCTGACATCGATGTTGGAGAAAGGTCGACTTTCGTCCGCCAATGATCTACAATTACAGATCACGAAAGCAGGAGGAGTGATGTGTAGTGTGATTGCCGATCTGAACTTGTCGTTAGCGTTTGCCGACAAGCTGACCAAGGCATTTAGGAAGATGTTTCCAGACTCCAAGATTGCTGCAGGTGAGATATGAATTTTATGAGATACTATGTCAGTGTTTGCAGGGGTCACACTTTCAATTCTTGGACAAGTAAGGTAAGGTAATGTTCCTTATAGCCCAGCCGACCGCAAAGGGCCACATCAGGGCTGTCACCATGTTAAATCAACTCACCAGTCATTTTAAAAAAAAAACAAACAAACAAACAAAAAAAAGCTTCACACACATCTCTTTAAATGATATCTTCTAGAAACGCACCAGAAATTTCGTTAAAAATCTTTCTTCCGTAAATCTTAAATCAGATGAAAAATGTTATTCTCTCCCAAAAAACCCAAGATCACGTCAGGTGGGACATCTCTGAACAGGATTTTCATGGACTCTGCTGTAAAATGTTTGTGTTTCACATCGTGCAAGTCCCAACACTCCAAAAGAACATGTTTCACTGTGAGTGGCACATGACATGGAACGCACCACGGAGCTTCTTCACTCTTTAAAAGGTATGAATGGGTAAAATACGAATGCCGGTGTGCAACCGGCACAGAACTGTTTCTTCTTTACGACCACCAGACGTAGATGAGAGGAACTCCTTAAGTTTGGACGGATCTGAAAGAGTTTGTTATCCGTCTGTGTATTCCAATCCTCCTGCCAGAGGTCTCTGACATAATCGTTAATTTTGGGTTTCAGATCCGAACAGGGGTAGGTGTGTTTGACAGTTCTCTCTTATGGCATTCTTGGCCAATCGATCAACCATTTCGTTCCCTCCAATGCCAACATGATCAGGAACCCAAGCCAGAAGAATGTTGTAACCCTCCACTTTCAACTTGGTAAAAAGTTCAAAGAAGTGTAAAAGTTCTGGATGCTGAAGGTTGCGGCCAGCTATGGCCTCCAAAGCCGACAGTGAATCCGACAGAACCAAAAATTCCCTCTTCGTAGATTGTGAGATTATCCTCAGTGCCAGAACAAGAGCTGTAAGGTCAGCAGAGTAAGCACAAGCGTCTGAAGAAATATGTTCTAACAGTATTTGAAGGAGCACCAGGGCAATAGGCTGCACAGACCACTCCATCTACAGACCTGGAACCGTCAGTGAAAATTTTCTGATAGGATGGGAGTTTTGAACAGAGCTCTGCATACAAAGCCTTGTATGCCAGAGAGCTGGTAGACTCTCTTTGCGAAAAGCTGCAAGATCAAAACGAATCTCTGGTGTGAAAAAGGTCCACGGAGGCTCATCTGGAAACTTGGAAAAATCGGACACAACTCCTAGGTCTAGACCTGCATTCCGCGCGTGAGGCTGCATACGAAGACCAAACGGCAGAATACAGTTAGGGTTGTTTTCAAATTTTGCTTTGAAACTGAGGGTCAAAGACACAGTCATAGGCAGGGTTTTCAGGTCCCGAGAACAGTCTGACATAGTAATTCAAAGACAGTTTCAGCCTGCGGTTGGACAGTGAAGGTTCACCTGCCTCTGCGTACAGGCTGTACACAGGGGTGGTGAAGAATGCTCCAAGACAGAGACGAAGCCCTTGATGGTGGATAGGGTCCAAGAGTTTGAGGTAAGACGGTCTGGCAGATCTGTACACAGCACAACCATAATCCAATCTGGAACGGACCAAGGCTCTGTAGAGATGCAGCAGAGTTTTCTTATCAGCACCCCAGTCAGTTTGTGCTACGACCTGCAGAATATTCAGAGCTTTCTGGCAAGAGGTTTTGAGGTTTTTAATGTGGCTGAGAAAGTTGAGTTTTTTTTGGTCAAAAATAACTCCTAGGGATTTGGCCTCTTTGACAGCTGGAATGGGAGATTTCCCTATTTTGATCTCAGGATCTGGAAAAAAAAAAAAAATGACGAAAATTATGGAAGTGAATGCACTGTGTCTTCGTAGGAGAACAGGTGAAGCCGTTTTCGTCCGCCCACTGATGAATTTTATCCACACAAAGCTGGAGCCTGCGCTGGACACTCGGGTACAGGCTTCCAGTTGCGTAGACAGCAAAATCATCCACAAACAATGAACAGTCTGAACCCTGTTGAACAGATTTAACAATGTTATTAATCTTGATGCTACAGAGGGCTGGAGACAGTATGCTTCCTTGTGGAACACTCAACTCCTGCTCATGAACATCAGAGAGTGTGGTGCCAACCCGGACCTGAAACTGTCATTTTGCCAAAAAATTTTGAATGATAAGTGGAAGGTGACCCCGAAAACCAATAGTGGTGAAGAAGACCTTGGAGGATTGGATCCTGATATTAGCGATGAGGAGGAGACAGATGGGAATCAGCACCATCCATTTTTATCGGAGATAGGTGCTGATGATGACGTGGATCCTTTGTTCATTCCGCGTGACAGCAGTAAGGAAAGCATCGCTAGTGAGGCTGAAGAGGCAGAAATGGTGGAACCCGTGCCATCAACAAGTACTGCATCCCCTCCTGTCATGAGGGGATGGGGTTGTGGATGTGGTAGGGGCTCAGGACGACGGCGAGGGTTCCATTCAAGCAGCCGGAGGCGTGGCATGGGGCGTGGTCAGCAACAGCTGATAGAAGAATGGCAAGCATCAGATGCACAGCCCCCCAACC
The DNA here is from genome assembly GCA_016801955.1 of Conus betulinus. Lineage (NCBI taxonomy): Eukaryota > Metazoa > Mollusca > Gastropoda > Neogastropoda > Conidae > Conus > Conus betulinus. The sequence continues at coordinate 43,580 of JADBJO010007622.1, read as the reverse complement.
CTGGTGTTGTATTCACTGGGAATCCTGGTGTGAAAGTCAACTGTGTCAATTTCCAGCCTGTTGATTACTTGGAATTATTTCTGGCTGACCTTATAAACCATCTGGTCATTCAGACTAACCTTTATGCAGGCATTTTCTGGAAGCACACCCCAATCTTCCAGAGTTTTCAAGGGCCAAGTGGCAGAAAATAGATTGAACAGAAATGAGGAAGTTCCTGGGCCTGGTTCTACTGATGGGACATTGTGCGCCTGCTTTCCATTGAATTGTACTGGTCCAAGAAGGTGCTGTACAGAGTTCCAGTCTTCAGTTCCGTCATGACCAGAAACAGGTTTCAAGCAAGCAGCTCAATTTTTCTTCGATTCTTGTTTTTTTTTTTTTTTTTTTTTTTTTTTTTTTTTTTTACTACTTGATTCTTCTTCCCCCTTTATTTATTTTCCATATTTCTCTTCTTTGTCCTATTTCCTACAGAAAGCACATCTGGTAAATAATGATTGTATGGATAGGTGGGACTGTGTGTGTGTGTGTGTGTGTGTGTGTGTAAGGTAAGGTAAGGTAATGTTGCTTATAGCCCAGCCGACCGCAAAGGACCATATCAGGGCTATCACCACGTTAAAATCAACTCACAAGTCATCCAAAAAACAAAAACAAAACAAAACAAAAAAAAACACATTTTTTTTACATTTTTTTACATACCTTCTAAAAACATCAGAAACTTTGTTAATCTTTCTTAAAATGTGCACAGTTTGGAATAAAAATCTACCTTTGCTGTGAGTCTGACGGCGCTGTCAAGGGAAGTTTGGGCTACTGTTGCTGCTTCAAGGTGTATGCTGGAAGGGAGGACCCCATCAATGAGGAGCAGCCTGTCCTGGAGTCCATGAATGCAGACAACCCAACTCTCTTGGCCAGCAAGATTGTGCGGTACCTGTTAGCCCCTCTCCTGGAAAAGAGTTACCATGTCTACATGGACAACTGGTACAGTAGCGTGAGCTGTACCTCTACCTCCTGGAAAGCAACACATTGGCCTGCGGCACCGTCCGGGAGAACCGGGGTATTCCAAGAGAGCTACATGGTGTGAAGCTGGGCCCCGGATCATCAGCTGCTCTTTGTGGTGACAACAAGATCATCGCCACAAAGTACCACAGCACGAAAGTGGTGCACCTGCTGTCCTCTGTGCACGGCCACACTGAGGCACCGATTCCAGACCGGGGACGATGGGGAATCAACATGCGTCCGTCCGTTTCATCACAGTACAACAGGAATACGGGGGAGGGTCGACAAACATGACCAGCTGCTTCACCCATATGACTGCACCTGGAAATCGATGAAATGGACGAAGAAATTGTTTTCCATTTTCTGCAGGTTGCAGCCTGCAATGCCTTCATGAGAGATGGGTGATGATACCATGCCAAAACAGTCTTCAAGCGCCCAGACAGCTTTCAACAGAACAGAGAGAAGACAAGAAGAGATGGACAAGGATGACTTACAACCTTCAAGTGCCCAGACAGATGTAAAAAGAATAAGAGAAAAAGTAGAAGAGATAAGTGGAGATCCTTCAGCAGCCTTCTTCAGGTTCAAACATACAACTGGATGCAAAGAAATGAAAGCCTCCCATTAGAAAATCATCCAAAATGTACAGAGAGAAAAACAAAGAAGTGAAGAAGAGCACAAGGAGAGATTAAGATTAAGATTAAAATTATAGTCCCGTCAACAGCAGAGGTTATCTCAGGACTGTCACCACGTTCCAAACTACCACGTATATATGTTAAAAAAGATTAAAAGCAAAACCTCACCCAACCCATTAAAAACAGATTAAAAGAACCAATCCTAGGATTAAAAACCAACACGTTGAAATAAGATAAGACAATGTTGCCCACAGCCCAGCTGACCGCAAAGGACAACACCAGGGCCGTCACCACGTTAAAAACAACTCACAAGGCAGTCATTCACACAATTCTTTAAAATACGTCCAAAAACACATCCAAAAGTTTGTTAAAAATCTTTCCACTGTAAAATCTCAGATCCAATGAGAAATGTTAACCTCTTTCAAGAACTCAAAGATCGTGTCTCTGAACAAGGTTTTCGTGGAATCTGCTGTAAAATGTTTGTCTCACATGTGTGCAAGTCCCAACACTCTAAAAGAATATGTTTCATTGTGAGTGGAACATGACATGGAATGCACCATGGAGCTTCTTCACCCTTTAAAGGGTACGAATGGGTAAAATACGAATGGCCGGTGTGCAGCCGGCACAGAACCGTTTTCTTCTTTACGACCACCAGACGAAGATGGGAGGAACTCCTTAAGTTTGGACGAATCTGAAAGAGTTTGTTATTCGTCTGTGTATTCCAATCCTCCTGCCAGAGGTCTCTGACATAATCATTAATTTTGGGTTTCAGATCTGAGCAGGGGATGTATATGTTGGACATTTTCTCTCTTGTGGCATTCTTGGCCAAACGATCAACCATTTCATTCCCTCTGATGCCAACATGACCGGAAACCCCAGCCAGAAGAATGTTGTAACCCTCCACTTTCAACTTGGTAAGAAGTTCGAAGAAGTGTAAAAGTTCTGGATGCTGGAGGCTGCGGCCAGCTATGGCCTCCAAAGCCGACAGTGAATCTGACAAAACCAGAAATTCCCTCCTCTTAGATTGTGAGATTATCCTCAGTGCCAGAACCAGAGCTGTAAGTTCATCAGAGTAAGCACAAGCGTCTGAAGGAATATGTTATAACAGTATTTGAGAAGGAGCACCGAGGCAGTAGGTTGCACAGGCCACTCCATCTTCAGACTTGGAACCGTCAGTGAAAATTTTCTGATAAGATGAGAATTTCGAACAGAGCTCAGCATACAAAGCCTTGTATGCCAGAGAGCTGGTGGACTCTTTGCGAAAAGCTGCAAGATCAAAACGAATCTCTGGTGTGAAAAAGGTCCACGGAGGCTCATCTGGAAACTTGGAAAAATCGGACACAACTCCTAGGCCTAGACCTGCATTCCGCACGTGAGGCTGCACACGAAGACCAAACGACAGAATACAGTTAGGGTTGTTTTCAAATTTGCTTTGAAACTGAGGGTCAAAGACACAGTCATAGGCAGGGTTTTCAGGTCCCGAGAACAGTCTGACATAGTAAGTCAAAGACAGTTTCAGCCTGCGGTTGGACAGTGAAGGTTCACCTGCCTCTGCGTACAGGCTGTACACAGGGGTGGTGCGGGAATGCTCCAAGACAGAGACGAAGCCCTTGATGGTGGATAGGGTCCAAGAGTTTTAGATACGACGGTCTGGCAGAGCCGTACACAGCACAACCATAGTCAAAGCGCTAGAGAAAAATCGTTTGATTAAGCGCATATTATTAATATTATGGCTTACCACTTGTGCAACATGTATACCAACTTTGACGATGATAGACTGGATAGTTGTTTAGAAAAACAGAAAAATCACAGGCGGGCGGACCAGACAAACACAATAGTTCCCCGAACCTTCAGCTCATGGACTAAAAAAATCGCAGTAGAAGTTAAGCTGCTGGCAGTGCTACGCACAATGCAGCTAAAAAGCTAAAGAAACTTTTGATGACCTAATGCACACGTATATCCTCTTGGTGTTTGCAACATTAATTTCTGTTTTTATAACAAGTATAGTAAGATAAGATAAGATAATGTTGCTTATAGCCTAGCCGACTGCAAAGGGCCATATCAGGGCTGTCACCACGTAAAAGTCTTTCACTCACACAATTGAACAAGTATAGTACTTTAATTTTTTTTTAAAAAACTGTCATATATTGTTGTAATAAACCTCCCAATTGATTTTTTTTTTTTTTTTTAGATTCGAGAACTGCTACTCGGTTTCTTTTTCCCTGCTGCAAGAGATACGTGCTGAGGGAAGGGAAAATGCCCGAAAGTTGGACAAGTTGCTTCTGGGCATCCACACTCAGCAAAACATTCCACAGGCAGAAGTACCTCCTGATTTCAACTTTCCTCTCCAGAGAAACTGGAAGAAACTGGAAAGACTGTTGTCTACAATGAAGACCAGCGGCGGAGACTGGCAAGTTGATGATGCTCATCAAAATTAAGACATCCGTATCACCCAGTTATGCAGACTAAAACAAAGACCTTTGAATCTGACAGTTTGGGGATAATGTGAAAAATGCCACACTGCAAATAGACAGCAAAAATCTTGTGAGAACCGATTACATGGGATCATCCCGATAGTACCCCGCATCGGTAGATCCCCGCACCGATAGATCCCCGCATCATTAGATCCCCGCACCGATAGATCCCCACATCGGTAGATGTCTTATGACGCATCGTTAGATCCCCGCACCGATAGATCCCCGCATCGGTAGATGTCTTATCACAGAAGATGTGCAGAATCGCGCACAGAAGCAACATTATTTCGAAGAAGGTAGGGAACGAAAAACTTAAAATTGACTTATCGTGATATTACGTCAAGTGCGATTCAGAGTATCTGCTGCCAGATTTTGGAATCCTAGAGTTGTGAACAATTGCTTGAAGATTGCGTAGAGCATAGAGTTCCTTGTTTTGCTTTCTGATACAATTTGAAAACCGTATGTAAATTGAAGTGAAGCATAATTTAGACAGATTTTTGTGCCGGATTTTCTCTTTCAATTATTTTTTTTTTTCAATATCTGAAACTTCAATGCATACACTTGCGTGCCAGAATCGTGTGTCAGCGTGTTTTGTGGTTGAGCAACGCAAAATAATCTGCATGTAATTTTGTTTAGATTTTTAAAACAATTTTTTGAAAGGTATGTCAAAATCTGTTTTTCTCCTCAATCTGGCTTGACTGCTGCTTGTCTTCGGCTCACTGATTGCTTGAAACAGGGAATTCCGAGCTATTCTAAAAAAAGGAAATCAGAGTCGTATGTAGGTCAGACTGCCGACAGGAAGCTGAACAAGAGTGCTGCACACGCGTCCCTTCAAGAAACAAAATGGCTGCCCAAGCTCCCCATGCACAGTTACTTCCCGGAGAAAAAAAAGAGGGAAGGTGTTAGTTGTGGCTGGCTTTCGATATCACAGACATAAGATTTCAGGAGGCCGACTTGTATGGCGCTGCTGGAGACGGGATTTGCAGAACAGTCATAAGAACTAATGTGTTTGCACAACAAGACGAAGCCAACCCCAACATACAAATAGCCAATCCAATGAACCGACACACAACCATTGTGAAGACAGTAGCATGACAGAACACATTGGGATCAGACGAGACATGCAAGAGGTAGTTCCCAAATCCCACCCCCGCCTGTCAGAAGAATATACGACGGAGAAGTGGCTAGGCTCCACAGACAAGGAGGTGGAGACCGACCGACCATTCCCAACTTCAGTTCTGTGAAATCGTCAATCGAACGGTGAAGAAGAGCTATGATGCCACCCATACCTGCCACTTTAGCCGACGTCCAGATTGCCGGCCCATGGTCCGAAACGTGGCTTGGCAGTCGGTATCTGCAGCACCTGGACAATCAAGCTGGCATTGCTGTTTTCGCTACTGATGAGAACCTTCAAAAGCTGGCTCAATGCTATACTGTGTATATGGACGCCACTTTCAGAGTGTGTCCTCCTCCATACACACAGTTTTTTAACAATCATGGGGGACTTCCATGGCTTTGTCATTCCCCTTGTCCATGTCCATGTTCTCATGGATACCAAAACTGTTGCTCACTACCGACATGTTTTCCAGGAAATCTAAGCACGTGTGAGAGCTCTAACTCATCACCGCTGGAGACCAGGCATGGTGATCACCGATTTTCGAGATTGCTCTACAAACTGCTGTTGGCGTAGAGTTTCCTGCCACAGCCATACGTGCATGTTATTTCCACTTTACGCAGTCACTGTGGAGAAAAAATCCAGGATCTGGGACTGGCTGTAGCGTATCGTCAAAATCGCCGCATCAAGGAAATTCTGAGGAAAGTGATGGCGCTTGGGTATCTGCCACAGGCCCTCATGAGACTCAACTTTACCAACTTGGAAAATGCAAGACGTACAAGACGCCTAGCCGTGCAAAACCCATCTGTGGACGATTTCTTCAGGTACATCAGAAACACGTACATGGGACAAGCCGCTACGTTTCCCCCGGACGTGTGGAACGTCTTCAACCGAGACATGCCAGCGCACAAATAACAACGTGGAAGGTGGGTTTAGTAGTAGCAATAGTAGAAGTAGTAGTAGTAGTCATGACGTTTGTATTCATGGGTTTACTTATTATTCTGAAAGGCTGAAAACGCATAATCATTTTTCAGAAACAATTTCAAGCTAATCACTGTAATTAAGCCATTTAAGCCTACTGTCCCTTTCTAGGAACGCTAGAATATTCACCTCTGAGTTCTCAAACAGTGAAATGTGTGCAGATGTTTAATGTTAGCAATGCAGAGCACAACTGTCTTATATTACCAGTCTATTTTTGTGCTTTCCATTAATTTGTTGTATTTTTGGGAAGCAACTAAATGTACTTGCAAGATTTAATTGCTGTTGGCGCTTTCCATCACCCACCAGCATATATAAGCCCATAGCTCCTTGGTTTTCAAAGGTTTTTTGTAATCAGTATTATAACTGATAAAAACTTTTATTGTTTTCTAGCCTACCATCGACCATTCAGCGTTGCGGTACAAGTTCGCCACCCAAGTCTGTGGACATTCGTTCGACACAGGCAAGTACAGAACAAAAGATCACATCCGCGGAGAATGGCGACACTCCACCTCGCCGAAGAAGAAAATGGAGGCAGCTGGAGAGAAGGCTGACAAACTTAAAGAGACAGTACAATGCCGGCAACCGCAACCTTGATGACTACTGGAGAGCAGTCAGCCATTCAGTCTGGGACGTGGTTTGAACATGCACAGTGTTCTCCAACAGATGTTATCCTGGCTCCTCCGACCCTCTCTCTTATGGACTAGTCGTTTTATAAAGTGTTCCTCTGCTGAACTTGACTGTTTTGCTTGAGCTTCAGTTTGTCATTTGATATTTTAATTTTGCCCAAATCATAAATTTTTATTTTGTTTCTACACGTTTTGTTTCTTCTTGCGAAGTCATCTCTTCCATTTAGAAAAAAGGATATTGGTGAGCTCCACTCTCTGGAGATTGTTTTATAATTGAGTTTATAACTGCGCTTAGATTTTTTTCAACATAAAACAACCTCGAGAAAGCAGTCCATTACATTCATATCCCAAACTTTCACTGACTTTGAAACATGAATATAGCTGACTGCTGTCTTGAGATTCCTTTCATTATTTTATTTCTTAATTTTGTTTTCATTTTTTGACAAGTATTTTCAAAATAATGCTCTTCAGTAAAATTTCTAAATTGTCATTAAGTTCACATTCCATTTGGGAAATGGAGATAGGTAACTGCCGCTCATCGAGATTGCTTTTACAATTTGAATTTTAAAAAGTTTCATTCACAATTTTTTCTACTGCAAAACAACCTCAACAGAGCAGTTATTTATTGTTATATTGGAAAATTTGACCAATTTCAGGACATGGTCACGTGGATATAGATGACAGCTGTCTTGCAATTTTGTAATCATTTGATTTCTTAATTTTTTTTGATTTTTCACAATTGTCTTAAAAAAATAAATATTTTCATTCAAATTTCTGAATATCGTTAAGTCAGCTATACCATTTTTAAAATGGAGATAGCTACCTCCCGCTCTCTCAAGATGGCTTTGAAAACTGATTTAAAAAAAAAATTTCCTGTAGATTTTTCAACGAAACTCCACCTCGACATAGCAGTCGTTTTTATTTATTCCCGAAATCTGACTTATTTTGGGACGTGGATCTAGCTGACTGCCGTCTTCAGGTTCTTTTCATCATCTGATATCTTTAATTTGTCTTATTTTTTCCACAATTTTCTTCGAAATAAATATTCTTCAATAACATTTCTAAATTATTGTTTGCTCTATTGTAATGAAAGAGTTGATAGCTGCCCAGAAAATGTATATACAGTAGAGTTCGGTTAAAAAAAAAAATCGCTTACAACAAAACTCGGCTAAACGTATGCACAGCATATTTTTTTTAATAATAATGAATTTTGAAAGGCGCAATTCCAAATGATCTACACTTGCTCAAAGCGCCGCGAGCTGAACCCAACACGCACGCTCACGTCACCACGCGCATTCACTCACTCACACTGACATACATTTACAATGACGTGGTGCGAAGGGTCAGCTCAGCTATTAACGGAATTTAGAATCACTGCGGGGATCTATTGGTGTGGGGATCTATCGGTGCGGGGATCTTATGATGTCGAAAGCTATCCCGATAGTACCCCGCATTGGTAGATCCCCGCACCGATAGATCCCCGCAGTGATTCTAAATTCCATTAATAGGGATCTATCGGTGAGGGGATCTATTGATGTCGGGAGCTATCGGGGTGCACCCGATTACATTGCCCCTCTTTTTGTCAGTTTCACTATGAACTTGAGTGAAACCGTCCAGTATTTAACTAGTAAATCCTGATGATAAAGAATGTGTCGATGCTATTTCATTGTGCATTAATGTCCCAAAATCCTGTAGTGACAAAATCTGCTTTTGCTGTTATTCTCTATGGTTTTGTATGAAAATTAATGTGATATTTATATATTCAACAATACTTTATCATGGGTTACATTTTCAGTTCAACTTGTCACACTAATGTAACAATACTCTTACGTTAACATATTCACGCACTCACACGTTCACATTAGTGCACTAATAAACACTGATCTTTACAAACAAAAACATGTAGAAACTTGACTTAGAAAAGACACACATTAAGTAAAAAGATGTGTACTGCATTCAGAGACCAGAAGAAAACCCTTATCCTGTCCAGTTAAACAATGACGCTCTTTAGAAGAAAAAAGCCGATAGCAACTGGAAGTTTATTGGACAGGTCTCCAGACTCTGTTGTCAATGAAGTTATGGTGTTATTTTTTCAGTCATCTTCAATGATCTGACGAGGGATGACCTAATAGGGTCTTGCATTGTCTATCAAAAAACATTGACTAAAAAGTGGGGGATGTGGGACAAAGGAAGACTGTGCATTCTCTTCCCCTGCACAGCTTTCCTTTGTCCCACATACCACATTGGACTCTTTCTCACTTTTTCTCTTCTTCGTCATAGTACAAAGAGACAAGAGTAAAAAAACCAAAAAGTATGTAGCTATTGTCAGCCTGCAGTTTGGGGTAGGTTATTTTATTTATTTAAATTTTATTTTGGGACAAGCAATTTTTTGTGTCACTTTGCTGGGACTTTTTGTTTCACAGCCACCGCTACCACCTTTTGTGTCTCCCCTTGCACACTTGCGTGCTCACACCCACATGCATAACAGTTAACCGTACATGTCGCAAACTCCCTTTGTATCAATTATGTGAGCACATCAGAAAGCCATGCATACACACACACACACACACACTCACACACACACATACATGCACGCATGCTATCCCTTGCGAGATTGACTAGATTTTATAATCTTGATCTCAAGCAGCATGCAGAGAGAGGAAGAGATATACAGAGCCATCACCGGCATTCGTTAGGAAGTGACAGTTAATGTCAATTTCATGCTGGGGTGTGCAGGTCTGGAGTACATGCCCGCTGTTTGCCTTTGGTAACGGTTAAAATCCTTTTGTTACTAAATAAAATGGTTGTTTCTTGGTGAAGGTTTGTACTAATTTCCTATCTTTTGGACTGAAAAGAAGGCATCATGACAACTCTAACAATGTGATTTTTTTTTTGGTAAAATGTTTGTTGGGATGTGTTTTCGCACAGGAGGTTTCAAATTCATAGAAGACCATGCAAGTGCCCTGATGCCGCTGTGGTCTAGTGCAGTAGTGGGTTGAGTGTTGGACTCTTAACCGAAAGGTTGTGGGTTCGATCCCAGCTCCTACCATGGCATTGTACTCTTGGGAAAGGCACTTTACGGCAATTTATCTCATCCCACCCAGGTGTAAAAGGGGTACCAGACTCATACTGGGAGTTAACCCTGCAATAGACCAGCATCCTATTCCACGCCACAATAACAAGGTTTAAACACCTGCCTCATGGGCCTTAGAGGCACAAATAGAGACTTATGCAAATGACCTGACACACGGTCCCTTGTAATGTGAAACTATTCTGCCAGTTTGATTGCGAGTTACAGGGCAGAGTCGCTAAAAATTAACATGAGTCTCCCTTGTCATCTAAGTTTGTTTTCTTTGTGTGTGTGTGTGTGTGTGTGTGTGTGTGTGACAGGTACAGCATATGGGAACTATTGGGGGTTGGGACAAGCGGCACACTGTTGAAAATGTTCTACATGCTGTGGTTGGTGTACGCCTTGCCAGGTAGTACAACTATTGTGGCCTGACAGGCAAGAAATGCTTTTCAGGCCATACAGCTGTCTTAACTCATTGCGTACCGCAAACGAGAGTTTCTCGTTTGCGGTATGACGTCACCACAGACAGCAAATGAGAAACTCTCGTTCTTGACCAGTACTTTCAGTTCAGCACTTCTCTCGTTAGAGTTACATCCCTTAGCAGTTTGCTTACCTAATTATGCACAAGGGAAGTAACTCCTGCTCACGCTAACGTCGGTACAACGTTCGCTGACCGTTTGAAAATATCGAAGCGACGATGTAATGCGCCTACTCTTCGTGAGAACGAACTTGTGCTGGATTCAGACAGTGAATCAGACGCAGAACTGTCGAATGATAGTTCAGACGAGTTTGTTCCTAGTAATTCTGCCAAAAGCGAGTCGGAAATTAAGTGTGATCATAGTGAAGAAGTTGACTGGTTGTTTGTTCCTGAACCACGACCTTCGACTTCACGTGCTCCTGATGTTTTTGAAACAAGGAGAAGGGGGTATGGTGCACGAAATCGAGCAGGGTGACTCGCGCAAGTGCACGGTGTGCGGGTACGTATCAATGTGCCCCCGTCTGATTGTGCCCCCAGTGTCGTCTCATTGTGCTCCCGTCTCATTGTGGCCCCGTCTCATTGTGCCCCCAGTGTCGTCTCATTGTGCCCCCAGTGTCGTCTCATTGTGCTCCCGTCTCGATGTGCCCCCGTCTCATTGCACTCCCGTCTCATTGTGCCCCCGTCTCATTGCACTCCCGTCTCATTGTGCCCCCGTCTCGTTGTGCTCCCATCTCGTTGTGGCCCCCGTAGAATAACTGATTCAAAACTAAACAGAGGATATTACATCACTGACTACATAATCTCTCTCTCTCTCTCTTAACAAACACAAGGAAGAACACCAACCGTCTCACTTCAAGGTCGTTTGTGCATCCCGGCGAAATTGTATACTATATGCAGTTTCGGCCATTTAAAAATCGTATAATAACTAATAACTTTATTATCAAACATTGAAAATAATGTATCATTCGCAAACTGTATTCATTGAAAATCAACTCGATAAAATAAAAAGACATAAAACAATGAAAAAAGAACTTTATCTTTGAGATACAGTAGACTGCCGTTATCACGCAAATCTTCAATCAAGGGGCAAAACCAGGCTCAGGACCCACACCGGTGATGACGCCTAACTTTCGCGGGCTTTGAGGAAGTTTTTTTTATTTTTTTAGAAAGTAGGCTTGCCTACGTTATAAGTATATGCCATGGGGAATTCCCAAATCCTTTAATAGGATGGACGAGTTTATTACTTAAAAGAGGGATGAAGGGTTGCTGTTTTCAGAGGAGTAACTGACGAGACCCGGCGAAATTGCCTGTGGGGCGAAAATGTAACTACGGACCCTATGATGAGCTAGCGGAATCACCTAGTTATACACATCAAAGTCATCTACGTCATGATGGCGGCTCTTCAAAGAGAGAAGAAGAATTCAACGCCACATCACACATGAAAGAAAATCCTGAGTATATCCCGTCACTGAACTCGAAAGCCAAACTGCTAAAACTCAGTTTAAGTATGGCTTTCCTGGTGAGAGGTGAAGCGGTGGAAAAGTTCTCGCATGGAGAGGTTACAGATACACTTTTCATAAAAGCACTTCGGATGGCCAGTTAGCTCTGCGCTGCTGGCGCCGTGGGCAGTGCCCCGCGAGGACAACAACAGATGTGTTTTTGACAGAAATTAGGACAACCCAGATATCCGTGTGGTTTTTTCAAGCTCCCTGCCACAACCATCCCTCAGACACGGACTTGGTGAATAGAGCTCTTTTGAGAGAGCAGCTCAGGCGGGGAAGCCTCTGAAGACCCAACCTGCCCAGCCAGGCGGATGTACCATGCTGGTGCTCACCGGTTTCAAAGAGTTGCTTCTGGTGGCGGTGATCGCGAGTTAACAACCTTTAACTCCATGAGGTCAAGCATCGAAAGAGCAAGGCATGAGAATCTACCTCCACTACCGCCAACTATTGGAGATGTTCACATTCCGGGAGTTTGGGCTGAAACCTGGAACCAAGAGAGATTTCTTCATGAAATGATCACCAGGCTGGTGTTGTGATCTTTGCTTCTGACGACAATCTTAAGGCTTTGAGGAAGTGCAATTTGTTGTACATGGACAGTACCTTCAGAGTGTGCCCTCGCCCCTTTTCTCAAGTCTTTACCATCGTTGGAACTATCCATGGGTTTGTGACGCCGCTTGTCCATGTGCTCATGGGCGACAGGCGTGCTGCAACGTACCGACGGGCTTTACAGCTCGTGAAACATGCAGTTCAGTGCCTAACACACCGCCACTGGCGCCCGATGAGAATCGTGTGTGATTTTGAATGCGCTGTGGGGGGAGCCATCCACTTTGAACTTCCTTCAAACCGCAACAACGAACGTCTACAGACTTTGATCAGAAAGACCATGGCTCTAGGTTATTTGCCTCTTGCCTTTGTCAGATTGTCGTTCCAGCAGTTCCTGACATCACACAACACACAGAAGCTCATCGCAATGTACCCTCAACTTGACGAATATTTGCAGGACTATATGTTCCGCACTTACGTTTGCTGCCGACGCCCCGTTTCCCTCCTGGTGACTGGAACGTGCACAGCCGAGACATGGACCAGAGGACCAACAACCACGTGGAGAGTACGTATATTATCATGTTTTAGCTACAACGCAGTCCTCTTGCTTTCAGACTCCTCCCTTTCTTGCTTGCCTCTCTCTCTCTTGCCTCATGCTGTTGTTGTTGTTGTTGTTACTGTTGTTGTTGTTTTCTTCTTCTTCTTCTTCTTCTTTGTTTTCTATTTGTTCTTTTTTTTTCGTTTTTAGTGCAAATAGTAGGCCTATAACTAATAATCCACTCCTTCATAACTGGGTAATTGGACAAACAGAAAGGTTAAACTTAAAATCTCATGGGCTGCGAAGTTTAGTGACTATAGGTTTGAATAACGTAGCTTTAGTATTATCTTGACCTTAAGATTAAGATTAAGATTAAAATTATAGTCCCGTCAACAGCAGAGGTTATCTCAGGACTGTCACCATGTTCCAAACTACCACGTATATATGTTAAAAAAGGATTAAAAGCAAAAACCTCTCCCAACCCATTAAAAACCGATTAAAAGAACCAATCCTAGGATTAAAAACCAACACGCTGAAATAAGATAAGACAATGTTGCCCACAGCCCAGCCGACCGCAAAGGGCCACACCAGGGCCGTCACCACGTTAAAAACAACTCACAAGTCAGTCATTCACACAATTCTTTAAAATACGTCCAAAAACACATCCAAAAGTTTGTTAAAAATCTTTCCACTGTGAAATCTCAGATCCGATGAAAATGTTAATCTCTTTCAAGAACTCAAAGATCGTGTCAGGCGGAACGTCTCTGAACAAGGTTTTCATGGAATCTGCTGTAAAATGTTTGTGTCTCACATCATGCAAATCCCAACACTCTAAAAATAATATGTTTCATTGTGAGTGGAACATGACATGGAATGCACCATGGAGCTTCTTCACCCTTTAAAAGGTACGAATGGGTAAAATACGAATGGCCGGTGTGCAGCCGGCACAGACTGTGTTTCTTCTTTACGACCACCAGACGAAGATGGGAGGAACTCCTTTAGGTTTGGACGGATCTGAAAGAGTTTGTTATCCGTCTGTGTATTCCAATCCTCCTCTTGACCTTGCATAAAGGTCACCATATAAAGTACGTCTTAGAGCATCTTCCCATAAAGTACCAGTGTTCTAAATTTGGTGAAGGTAGCTTTAATAGTTCCCTAGAAAATCAACTTTGAGTTTTCGCGGACGGACACGGTGATGTCATTCCATTGCCATTTTCTCCCCCGAGGCCATTAAAGCCGCATTCACCAAATTTTTGGCTTATTCATGGTATGACTAATTAATCATACTTTCTTTTTGATCTTGGCCCTAGGTCAAGGTCACAGTGACTGACGGAAAATGACACAAGCGACCACATATACCGACTTTGTTTACTCAGGTGAGTTAATTAAAGAGAGATGAAAATGAAGGAAGAAATCCTCTCATTTTTTTTGCCAGGCTACCACAGAGCGCTCAGTCAGCTGATGGGGGGTGTGGCATCCTAACCTGTGGCACTTTATCTGATCCCTGAAAGACTGCCAGGCAGAAGCAGAAGGCAAGCTGGTGTCAGCAAAGAGGGGGGACACTCCATCCCCACGCCGCCGTAAGTGGCAGGTTCTGGAGGCCCGGATTCGACGACTGCATGGGCAGCTGGAGAATGGTGTTTGAGATTTGCAGTCGTTCTGGGGAGCTGTGAGTCATGCGCTCTGACACCCACGTGTCTAGCTAGCTAGCTGTCAGTTTCAACACATTGTTGTAAACATCAAGATTTTGACTTTTTTTTTTTTGGTAAATGTGTATAGGCTGCATTTAGCCTACCTGTGGTGCTGATTTTTTGGCAATTTATTTACTCAATTTTAGTAGTTTTTTCATTTGACAATGTAAAGAAATCATGACTATTGTGAATGCAGAAAGTAAAATTTCTGGTGCTTTTTAATATGCTTTTTTCTGATAATGTGAAAGTTTGCTCTGGCTTTTATCTCATTTGACTTTACAAGAAAAAAAAAAATCATAATTGTGTAGTCTTTTGTTAATTTCTTTAATTTCTTCATTTGCCTTTTGCTATCAAAAAGTTTCGATATCAATTTCATAATGCCAGTTGTGAGAAAGAGCATTTTGAACAATGGTTTTTTTTTTTTTTCTTTCTTCTTGTGTTTGTATTACTAGCGTACGATGCTACAATGAATGGTAAAACCAATATCTTTGAATTGTTCGCCATGGCTTGAAATTGGTTGATTTCTTTCACTCTTGAATAAAGGAAGAAATTAATGCAAAAATCCGTTTTCATATTTACTATTTTGTCTTGTTTTTGTCTGCCACACTTATCTGGCCCCTTCCACTGGCGTTACACCCAAGCCGCACAATCAGATCTGTCCTTCACACACACACACCCCAGGCCTCGGGGGCACATTGACATGAAAGGTGGAATTGAATAGCCGAATGGCTAGAGTCGCGGACCTGTGATCGTAAGGTCTCAAGTTTGAACCTCGCTCGAGGAGGAAATTTTATATCTTCGGAGTTGCATGTGCTCTGACTCCATTACCAAAGTCTGTCGGATTTAGGCTGTAAAACAAGGTCCTGTGCGTGAACGCATGTATCAATATCGTGCACGCATGTAAAATCCCACTCCTACTTTTCAGGAACAGTTGGCCTATGCGTTTCACGTAGGCCAGTGTGAGTGGATGCCACGAAAATAACGCATTCACTCGACTACTTTGGCGTGGTCGAGAGTAAAACATACTGGGAGTGTATGAGATAGAGAGACTGTTTGTGATTTGTGTGAATGACTAACGTGAATGGCTCCAGGTCGATAGATCCCGGGTCGATAGATCCCAGGATTGACAGTTAGTGTCGATCAATACAGCTAACATGCAGCAGCTCCTCTGTCACTAATACAGTTTTACGCCCAGCCATAAAATTTTTACTTGGGGAGTTTATCTAATATTAGTAAACTCTTTCGCGTCTGTGACCGTGTGTGTGTGTGTGTGTGTGTGTGTGTGTAGACTAAGATTAAGATTAAGATTAAAATTATAGTCCCGTCAACAGCAGAGGTTATCTCGGGACTGTCACCACATTCCAAACTACCACGTATATATGTTAAAAAAAGATTAAAAGCAAAACCTCACCCAACCCATTAAAAACAGATTAAAAGAACCAATCCTAGGATTAAAAACCAACACGTTGAAATAAGATGAGACAATGTTGCCCACAGCCCAGCCGACTGCAAAGGGCCACACCAGGGCCGTCACCACATTAAAAACAACCCACAAGTCAGTCATTCACACAATTCTTTAAAATACATCCAAAAAACCAATCCAAAAGTTTGTTAAAAATCTTTTCACTGTGAATCTCAGATCCGATGAAAAATGTTAATCTCTTTCAAGAACTCAAAGATCATGTCAGGCGGAACGTCTCTGAACAAGGTTTTCATGGAATCTGCTGTAAAATGTTTGTCTCACATCGTGCAAGTCCCAACACTCTAAAAGAATATGTTTCATTGTGAGTGGAACATGACATGGAATGCACCATGGAGCTTCTTCACCCTTTAAAAGGTACGATTGGGTAAAATACGAATGGCCAGTGTGCAGCCGGCACAGAACTGTTTCTTCTTTACGACCACCAGAAGAAGATGAGAGGAACTCCTTTAGGTCTGGACGAATCTGAAAGAGTTTGTTATCCGTCTGTGTATTCCAATCCTCCTGCCAGAGGTCTCTGACATAATCGTTAATTTTGGGTTTCAGATCTGAGCAGGGGATATGTGTTTTGACAGATTCTCTCTTGTGGCATTCTTGGCCAAACGATCAACCATTTCGTTCCCTCCAATGCCAACATGACCGGGAACCCAAGCCAGAATAATGTTGTAACCCTCCACTTTCAACTTGATAAAAAGTTTTTAAAAAGTGTAAAAGTTCTGGATGCTGAAGGTTGCGGCCAGCTATGGCCTCCAAAGCTGACAGTGAATTCGACAGAACCAGAAAGTCCCTCTTCATAGACTGTGAGATTATCCTTAGTGCCAGAACAGAGCTGTAAGTTCAGCAGAGTAAGCAGAAGCATCTGAATGAATATGTTCCAACCGTATTGAGAAGGAGCACTAGGGCAATAGGCTGCACAGGCCACTCCATCTTCAGACTTGGAACCGTCAGTGAAAATTTTCAAATAGGATGGGAATTCTGAACAAAGGTCAGCATACAACGCCTTGTATGCCAGAGAGCTGGTACATTCTTTGCGAAAAGCTGCAAGATCAAAACGAATCTCTGGTGTAAAAAAGGTCCACGGAGGTTGATCTGGAAACTTAGAAAAATCGGACACAACTCCTAGGTCTAGACCTGCATTCCGCATGTGAGGCTTCATATGAAGACCAAACGGTGGAATACAGTTGGGGTTGTTTTCGAATTTGCTTTGGAACTGAGGGTCAAAGACACAGTCATAGGCAGGGTTCTCTGGTTCCGAGAGCAGTCTGATATAGTAGTTCAAAGATAGTTTCAGCCTGTGGTTGGACAGTGAGGGTTCACCTGCCTCTGTGTACAGGCTGTACACAGGGGTGGTGCAGAATGCTCCAAGACAGAGACGAAGACCCTGATGGTGAACTGGGTCTAGGACTTTTAGATACGAGGCTCTAGCGGTGCCGTAAATGATGCTGCCGTAGTCCAACTTGGATCGAACTAACGCCCTGTAAAGATGGAGAAGTGTGCGTTTGTCTGCACCCCAATCCATATGAGCCACTACACGGAGGATATTCATGGCTTTGAGGCACGATGTTTTCAACTTCTGAATATGGGCTTTAAAAATTTAACTTTTGGTCAAAGGTAACACCCAAAAATTTGGCTTCTGTGACAGCAGGAATTTTAACCTTATCTACGAAATTTTCTGGTAGTGGAAAAAGTTGTCTGAAATTGTGAAAGTGGATGCACTCTGTTTTAAATGATGAAAACTTGAACCCATTTTCGACTGCCCATTGTTGGATTTTATAAACACACAACTGGAGTTGGTGCTGTACACCAGCAAATGATTTCCCAGATGCATAAAGGGCAAAATCATCAACAAAAAGAGAGCAGTCTGAACCTTGGTTGACAAAATTGACAATTTCGTTTATTTTTTATACTAAACAGGGCTGGGGAAGGATACTACCCTGTGGAACATCCTGCTCATGAATTTCTGATAATGTCCCCACACGGACCTGGAAGGATCTGTCTGCCAAAAACTGTTCTATGAACACTGGGAGATTGCCACGGAAACCCATCCGATGGAGGTCTGACAGGATTCCATACTTCCACGTCGTGTCATAGGCCTTGTCTATGTCGAAAAGAATGGCAACAACATGCTTTTTCTCTAAAATGATGATATTAGACGACAGTGCTGTCTTCATTGAAGAAAAAGGAACCTCAAAGTTCCAGAAGAAGAAAACTGAGGCAGAGGACGAGGCAAGAACTGTTTTTGAGGTTTCTTCTCATCCTCTCCCAAGCAGAAACTGGTCTCAAACAAGACTGGGAAAGCAGCATGTGTCCTCAACAAGCCGCTGTCTGACGTCTATGCTGACTACAAGGAAGCTGTTGATAACCCTGTTAGCTTCAGCTAGTTCGCTTCATGTCGGCCAAAGCATGTATGCTTGCAGAGACAGGCCATTTTAAGGCAATGTCTTTGTGAGTACTGCACCAACGTGGAGCTGAAACCTCGGGCTGTCAATGAAGTGGCAGCTCGGATTGACAACCGGTGTTGCATCAGACATGTCTACCATGCGGTAGATATCATCACCTGTGGAAGATCGCAAGGAAGCTGGAAGAAGGAGTGCGCCCATGGCAACTGTTTGCAGTGCTCCAGCCAAGACCTGACCAACCATCTGAACCCACTGACGCAGCACCAGGCTCCTGTGATGTGGAACAATGGGAGTCCCAGGCCTATGTCAACAATGGGAAAAGGGTACATTTTTTTTATTAACCTGTATAATAAAAACAAGAACTATAATTCAGCTCACAAAAAAAGTGATTATAACATTTATTACCAATTAAAACTATGAATAATAATAATAATATAGCTTTTATACAGCGCTACTCCCAATCTTAGATTGGCTTGGGGCGCTTTACATCTGAACAGTTGCAAATTTCCTAACACCTTACACTCGTTCGTTAAAAAAATCATGTGCCATTTCCTAATCACACACGCACACACACACACACACACACACACACACACACACACACCTACGCACACAGCTCAGGGGAAAGCCTTCTTGAATAGGAAAGTTTTCAAGGAGGATTTAAAGGCTTGAAGAGATTTTGAGTTTTGAAAAGCTGAAGGGAGGGAATTCCAGATGACTGGAGCCTGACAAAGAAAGGAGCACGGTCCAAAGGATGAGTTTTTCATTTGAAGAAGGGGGGGGGGGGGGGGGGGGGGGGGGGGGGATGAAACTGCACTGGTGAAATTTTTTTGCCATATGTCCATCATAACGAATTCAAATTTGTATGTGAAGCTGATAACAGCTTTTTTATGTCACAATAATACTGTATTATTGCAGGGTGCTGAGCCTTTAGCTTTCTTATAGTGAGCCTGGTGAAGCCTTCGCATAAATACCAGAAAGTGCCCAGCGCCTGTACTGGCATATATGAAACAGCAACTGAGCTTACGAATGGTATACTGAAGCTGATGCAATACTGTGGGTCTAATTTCTTGCGATTTGTGTTGCAGGGCAGCAGAAAGGTGTTGGTGAAGCACGCAGGGTCAGTTGCGGAACTGATCGAAGAGTTGAAGGATGAAGTGGTCTTCCTGGCTCAGCATCTTTTTTGGGCAAATTGGCAAGCGAAGCAGTTTTGAGTCCATGAGAATGAGCCATCCTTTTCCGCCAGCAACAGTGGGTATGGTCCTGGACTTCGCCGAGAACTTTACCAGCACTTTTCAAGATGAAGTTCAGGCTGTCCACTGGCATCATGAACAGGTAACTCTGCATCCAATTGTAAGTTACTACCTGTGTCTGCAAGATGAATGTGAAGAAACTGTAACAGAGTCCATGGTTTTCATTTCCAACGACAAAAACCATGACCATCATGCAGTGTTCCAATTCACACGGGTTGCACTCTGGAGCGGAATTTCTTTGGCTCTCGTCATGGAAAAGGGCTTTCAGATGGGGAGAGTGCTGTAGTGAAGCACCATGCCACTACAGCCATCAAAGCAGGGGCAGCTACCATCTGTGACGCCAAAGACTTACTTGATTATTGTAAACGGAGCAAGCTCCACAAACACCAGAAGCACGAGCTCAGGCCTGCAAAACTCATTTCTTCCGCAGCTTTTTCTGGGTCGAGTCAACAGACATAGTACATCAGAGAAACAGGCCTGTGAAAACGCTCAAAGGCACCAGAAGTCTTCATGGAGTGAAGTGTGTGGAGCAGAATGTCATTCTGACACGCAATCTGTCCTGCTTCTGCAATTCTGTCGCTCAGGTGTTGGCCATTGTGAGAATACCAACACTGCTGGTAACTGGCACTGAGAAGAACTGATACCAGTGGGTCCACAGCGCCAGCCTCCAGCTGCACAAGATCCTCCTGCTGTGGCCGCTCCACAGCACAAGCCTGCAGGTGCACAAGATCTTCCTGCTGTGGCTGCTCCCCAGCACCAGCCTGCAGCTGCACAAGATCTTCCTCCTGTGGCCGCTTCACAGCACCAGCCTGCAGCTGCACAAAATCTTCCTCCTGTGGCCGTTTCACAGCACCAGCCTGCAGGTGCACAAGATCCTCCTGCTGTGGCCGCTCCACAGCACCAGCCTGCAGGTGCACAAGATCTTCCTGCTGTGGCTGCTCCTCAGTACCAGCCTGCAGCTGCACAAAATCTTCCCTCCTGTGGCTGCTCCACAGCACCAGATAAGATAAGATAATGTTGCTTAGAGCCCAGCCGACCGCAAAGGGCCACATCGGGGCTGTCACCACGTTAAAATCAACTCACCAGTCCTTGAAAAAAAAAAAAAAAAAAAAAAACTTTCACACATCTCTTTAAATGATATCTGCTAGAAACGCACCAGAAACTTCGTTAAAAACCTTTCTTCCGTAAAATCTTAAATCAGATGAAAAATGTTAATCTCTCTCAAAAACCCAAAGATCACGTCAGGTGGGACATCTCTGAACAGAATTTTCATGGAATCTGCTGTAAAATGTTTGTGTCTCACCTCATGCAAGTCCCAACACTCCAAAAGAATATGTTTCATTGTGAGTGGCACATGACATGGAATGCACCACAGAGCTTCTTCACTCTTTAAAAGGTAGGAATGAGTAAAATACGAATGGCCAGTGTGCAGCTGGCACAGAACTGTTTCTTCTTTACGACCACCAGACGAAGATGAGAGGAACTCCTTTAAGTTGGGACGGATCTGAAAGAGTTTGTTATTTGTCTGTGTATTCCAGTCCTCCTGCCAGAGGTCTCTGACATAATCATTAATTTTGGGTTTCAGATCTGAGCAGGGGATAGGTGTGTTTGACAGTTTCTCTCTTGTGGCACTCAGCCTGCAGCTACACAAAATCTTCCTCCTGTGGCCGCTTCACATCACCAGCCTGCAGCTGCACAAGATCCTTCTGCTGTGGCCGCTCCACAGCACCAGCCTGCAGGTGCACAAGATCTTCCTGCTGTGGCTGCTCCTCAGTACCAGCCTGCACTGCACACGATCTTCTTGCTGTGGCCACTCCCCAGCACCAGCCTGCAGCTGTACAAAATCTTCCTCCTATGGCCACTCCCCAGCACCAGCCTGCAGCTGTACAAAATCTTCCTCCTATGGCCACTCCCCAGCACAAGCCTGCAGCTGCACAAAATCTTCCTGCGGTGGCTGCTCCCCAGCACCAGCCTGCAGCTGCACAAGATCTTCCTGCTGTGGCCGCTCCCCAGCACCAGCCTGCAGCTGCACAAGATCTTCCTGCTGTGGCCGCTCCAGACGTAGTCCCAGCTGTACCTGCGACTGATATGCCTGCTGTTAGGCTTACGTCTCCTGAAATCGAAGGACTGCAACCAAAGACTGGAGACTTTTTGGAGGTTGAGCTGGATGGTCACAACAGAGCTGTGACATTTTTTGGCAACAGATTCATCAGATCTCCATGTACAATTCTTGGGGAAAAAAAAGGCAGGGTCAGATTTGTATGTGTGGTCCGATGATGCTTTGGTTTCTCTATACCAAGTGAAAAAGAATAGTTCAGCCTCCAGTTCTGGCACCCACACGTGGGCTTGCTTTTAGATTTGCATCTCCGTAACATAATCTTTTCAATTTTTGTACTATTATTTTTTTTTTCTCTTTGTTGTTTTGGGGAACTTTCTTGTCGTTTGGTTTGTTAGTTGTTTTTTGTTTTGAGCAGTGTCAACTCTAAAATTTATCAGAAAATGATTTGCAGTTCTGTACTTGTTCCTTCACCAAAAGCAATTCTTTTCACACAATGACTTCATGTGCTGTGTATTAGCTGCAAAATGACATTACATCAGTGACATTGTCAAATTACATTCGGATTGCATTGCTCCATGATTATTTTTTCCAGTCGAAATGTTCTTTTTGCTTTCCAGTCGAGACACTGGGAACAATTTGTGACAGGTCATAGGTCAAAGCTACAGTATGCAGTTAATTGTGCCTCTTTAACACACTTTCACACACAAAAAACTATGTGATAGATGTCAGTCAGACTTGGTACGAAAGTGCATAGTAAGATAGTGTATTATCTGTATTATCTTTGATTAGACTAACACTCCCATCCCCCCCCCCCCCCCCCCCATCCCTTTTCATTGTTCAGTATCAAGACAATTTACAATTTTGTTATTTCTTTTTCACAAAGCAGTTGAAACAATGAAAGACACATTAAAACATGTTAATGGAAGAACCATATGATTTCTTGTAAGGTTTCCTGACTTGGTCATTTTTGGTGTCCATGTTACATTTATAATGTTTTTTTTTCATGTTTCATAATAAAAAAAAAAAAAGTTTGTAATGTATTTCAATTTCGTCTTTGCTGGTGCATTGCTTAGCTTGTTGAGTGTGTGTGTGAAGCTATATGATATATCTTTACCCTTTATGTAATGTATAAAAATATTGTTGCCGTGTCAGATGAATAGGTAAAAATTCAGACAGGCATCATTTTAACAAAAGACAGATCACAGCATCAAAAAAGCTTTGCCTGCACTGAATTGTTTAAAAACACTAACAGTGTTACTGAACAGCATTTTATTTAGTGCAAATCATGACTTTATTGACCTTTTGGTGTCCACGTTACACGACTAATGAAGCAAAATTACCTCCATAAAATAGGTCATAACTTTAAAACGCAAAGTCCCCTTGCTAATTCTTTTATGGTTTCAAGTACAGCAGGGATAGCATGACAAACCAGCTAAAAAAAGATCTCAAATGAATCACTTTAAATTTTTTGAGTCAATGTCACACTTTTGGTACACTGTTTCCAAGAAAGAGCCATATACCTTGTGCATTGGAGGATTTCAGGTGCACCCTGGAAAGGAATTTTTTGGGGTCACGGCACGGAAAAGGCCCCTCTGCTGGGGAAAGCGCAGTCCTCAAGAGTGGTGCAGCTCTGACAGTCAGGTCTGGAGTGGCTGTCATCCAAGATGCAAAGGAGCTGTTCTTGTTTTGTGTCAACAGCCACTTCAACAAGCAGCCTGATGGTGATGGTGAAAACTGCAAACATTTTCTGTGCACATTCTTTTTTGTGCCAGAGATCATCCGCAACAGGGGTCAAACGGTCAAGACACTTAAAGGAACAGGTAACCTGCATGCAGTGAAGTGTTCAGAACGGAATACATTGCTGACACGAACACTGTACTCCTGGGCATGTAGTCCTTACCAAAATGGAATTGGCATCTGCCTGAATGAGGGTTTGATAGAACCTTGGAACCAGCAGGCTTTGATTCCAGAGCAGCTGCATGGTGCCAGTCCACCTGCTCACCCTGTTGCTGGCTGTGCTGCTCCTCCTGACATTGCCCATGACCATCAAAATAATGGACAAACTGATCAGGACTGTTGTGCTATTCCTTAAGAGCTAGCAGATTGTGACACCTGTGCCCCCCCTCTTGAAGACGATGCCTCCACATCAAAAGATCATGTGGTAACTGCTACCCCTCCTCATGAATATCATGATGATGGCAGAAGTTGTGCTCCCCATCCAGCAGACAATGCTCATTCTGAGGACCATGCTGATCATGACCACTCTCGGCATGATAGCTGTGCCTCCTCATCTGAACACCATCCTCTCAGAACCATGCCACTGATAAAAACTATGGCCCATCCAATCACCCCGGCAATGACGATACTTCCCAACCGCCTGAGGTTGTTTCTGAAGCCAGTATTGGGGATTTTGTCAAAGATAAGATAAGATAATGTTGCTTATAGCCCCAGCCGACCGCAAAGGGCCATATCAGGGCTGTCACCACGTTAAAATCAACGCACAGGTCATTCATCCACACAATTCTTTAAAAGACATCGTCTAAAATCTCATCCAAAACTTTGTTAAAAATCTTTCCACTGTAAAATCTCAGATGGATTTTGTCAAAACCGAATTTACTGGGCGACAACGAAAAGTGTACTTCTTTGGGAAAGTGAAAGAGAGGGATGCAGACGCCAACATGTTCAAAATACAATTCATGAAAGACACTGGTGGGAAATTCATCTGGTCAGATGAGGGATGGGTGTCTGCTGATCAAGTAGTGTGCAAAATGAATCCACCAAAGTTGGCTTCCGGGCAAGGACTGGCATTCATTTTTGAATGAACGAATTTTGCTGCAGACAGTCTCCCACCCCCTTTTTATTTTTAATGGGAAAAAAGTATGTATTATAAATGTATACTGCATGTCATGCCATCCTTACCCCATCTTCAGATTGCAAGTGTTCGATTTTGTCAATTTGTGGGTGCCTAGCCTCCACTCCACCCAATGAATTTGAATTATATTGCTATGCATGTGTATGCTCCTACCCCCTCGATACCCAGCATATTCCCTCTGTGTGTGTGCGCATGCGCCCCTTCCTTGACCACTAATCACCTTACAAGTAATGCTATGTCATGTAATGCCACCCCTACCCCATCGTCAGAGTGCAAGTGTTTGATTTTGGGTGTGCCCAGCCTCCACTCCACCCAATGAATTTGAACTAAATTGCTATGCATGAGTATGCCACTACCCCCCTCCATACCCACCATATTCTCTCTCTGTGTGTGTGCGCATGTCCCACTTCCTCGACCCCTAATCACCTTACAAGTAATGTTCATTAAATGATAAGACCTTACAAGTCATGTTCATGAGTGAGAGCGATTTTTTTTCTTATATTTTTTTTTTTGGTTTTTAGGGTGGAGTATCAATATTACTGTTTTTGAAACAATAATCAGCCTTGCTTATCTGATTGTAAAGTTGTTTCTCTCACTGGGTCAACGACACAGGCATTTGTTTCAAATTGTTTTTCTCTAACTGATTTCGGTTTCCTTGTTACGTTGGACACAAACAGTTGAAAGTGCTTAACAAAATATCAACTGTTTAGCTTTTATATTCTTGTATCATGAATATCTTATCATTTAGCAACAGTAAAATAAGAGATTTGTCCACTTTACCAAACAGAAAAGCTGTTGTAGATTCTGATAGTATTTTTTTTGTTTCTGCGTTACATTTGACTTAAAAAAAATTGTGATGATGCAGAAACATTTCAAAAGTGGAGAAATCGGTTTCTGTCTGCAACTTTTACCAAAGTGCAAGATCACTGCTGTCCAAAATAGGAAACTTGACTGAAAAATGGTTTTAGAGTAAATGCCATGGAGGAAAAAAAAAAACTTTTTTTTTAGTATCGTTTTTGACACAGTTTTAGCTTATTGGTCTTCCTCACAATTATGTGTTGAACCAGTTATGTTGCATTTGGGTGCTTCTTATTGTTTCATGTTGAATAAAGGCCTGTAGTGCTCTCAAATTCTTTGTTTTGTTTTAATTTGTGAAGTGTTCAGTTACCGTGTTACATTGGACACACAAGTGTGTGAGTGATTTTAAAATAACTACAATCAAAGACAAACATCCATGCCGTTAAAAAGTTAATAAAACTTGATTATTTAGACCTTTATGCAAAAAGTGTAAAAAGCATGCATTCTTGGGATTTTTTTTTTTTTTTGTGGTCTGTGTTACATTATTGGTACACAATTCTGGAGATTGACCCACTATTATTATTTCCATGCTATTGTCTCTCTTTGTTTACTTATATGTTATGTTTGCTTGTCTGTAGAACATTGTCCAAAACACCCTTGCAATATGTGTTTTTGTTTTGATCTCTCTCTCACAAAAATAATTTGATGAATGTTAATGCTATCTGTTGTATGCTATTTAAAACATGAAATATTGACTACATCATTGTGTATGTACTTTGACACTGATGTAAACTTAAAAAAACAACAACTTTCATTGCAAAAAAAAAGAAAAAAAAAAAAAGTGTGTGTGTGTGTGTGTGTGTGTGTGTAGGCTACAGAATCACCATATCTATCTGGAGATTAAATGTAATTATAAATATCATTACTTCAACAAAACAAATGGCATTACTCTCCACACACACACACACACACACACACACACACACACACAGAGAGCAAGCGAGACGGGGTGGTAGTGGGGGGTGATGGGTAGACTCACCGATGCTCCAACGATCCAAGAGTCTCGTTTGTAGGACGATATTTCACTTTTGCTAGGTGTTTTTCAGCAAGAACGTGGTTGATCAATGCTGACCTGCCCCGTGAGCCATACTTGACCGCGTCATTACACCATGTGCAGACTGCTTGTCCTGGATAGGTGATTTTCCTCATGATGCAATCTTTCAGTCTAAGAATCACACTGTGGCTGACGGCACCTTGGAACTGGTCAGCATCACTTTTGCGCTCACTTCCTCCTCCAACTGAAGCATCGACTTGCTTCGCAAGAACTTTCTCGCTTTCACCTATCTGACGAAGCATTCTGGTTTTCGCTACTCTCGTGAAACCAAGAGAAAATAGCGTCAAGAAAGAAACTCGCAAACAGTTTGCAGCGTTCTCAAACATCAACTTCCGCTTTGATGGTTTCGGTCAACCGCAGAATGAAAACAAATAGTGCAGTCGCGACTGGCCCAAGCAGAAACCGGAAACATCCATTTGAGAACGGATCAATTGGGAACACAATATCAATCGACCTCTCGTTGCACATTAGCTTCATCACAAACCTACCTCTACACCCCCCCCCCCCCCCCCCCCCCCCCCCAACTTTCTCAACGGATTTACACTTGTCTCAAAACCGACCCTGAGGCCATCAAAAAGACGGAAATCCGCCAATCGGCGGAAAAATCCCATCTCTGTAAATTCAGCATTAACAGTGTGTTTTACACTCAACATTATCTAAGTGAATGCTTTTTAATTTCATGTATCATTAGTGCTTAGATCTTGCACAAAATTTATATTAGGTAAGGTAAGGTAATGTTGCTTATAGCCCAGCCGACCGCAAAGGGCCATATCAGGGCTGTCACCACATTAGAATCAACTCAAAGTAATCCAAAAAAAAAAAAAAAAAAAATCCCTTGCACACATCTCTTTAAAATACATCTTATAAAAATGCAACAGAAACTTCGTTAAAAATTTTTTCTTCCCTAAAATCTTAAATCAGATGAAAAATGTAATCTCTTTCAGAGATCACGTTTGGAACATCTCCCCAGACAGCCTCTAACATTGGGACAATATTGCATGGACATTAGCTCCGCATTGGAATCCAAAGTCAAGGCACTTGGTGTGTGGAGCCAATACTGCGCCGCAGCTAACATTGGCTTCTGCGAGGAACATTTGTTCTTCCTTGGATCCGCGTTTGATGCAATGATACTTTGCGTGCGTGCGCCAGGCCGCCGTGATTCTTGGCACGGTCTGCGAGCGCGTGCTCTGTAAAAAGTACGTCATCATTCCATTCTTATGAATCGCAGACAGGGGTGCGAGATTTATATTCTGCACTACCGGCTTGCGTTCCGGGGGCGAAACGTTTGAATAAAAAATCACGTGACCGTAAGCATGACGTAATTTTTCTTCCGAACGATTCGATTAGGTTTACGATCATATGATTTTGATTCAAACGTTTCACTATGTTCAGTCCCCCGGAACCCAAGCCCGGTCTCTTTTGCAGTCTGGAGCCAGAATTTTTTCTTTGTGTTTGGGTGCCAGAAATCATCATTGTCAGTATACAGCCAGCCTACGACCACAAGGTAATAAAATTTCTGTTTGCTTAGTTTGTTACCAAACCGTCAATTTGAAAAGTTGGGGGCAGGGCCGCAATGCCACGGGGCCGCAATGCTGGGGCCTTCTATATCACTTCTAAAATATGTTGAGCGGATGCGCACTCTAAAGTGTATGTGTGTTTGACAAGTGTGAATCTCTCGCTCTCTGTCTGTCTGTCTCTCTCTCTAACTGATTTGTCGGCGACGTTGTTTAGATCTAGATTTAAAGTAAGACCAAGTGCCCCAAAACTGTTACGGGGGTTGCGGGCCTTTAGTTCTACGCACTCTTTCTGCCTGTAAGATTGATAAGCCTATAGGCCTAGGGCTACTTGCAAAGTCATGGAGTGCCAGATCATTCCCGGTGATCGAGGGGCCAAGGTTCTGCTAGTGGATGGATACAAGTACCACAAGCAAGTCGCTAGAAATCAAAACAATAACTTGGCAATGCGCGAGGCGCAGGATTTGCCAAGTTAGGATCAAAACGAACACATTTGACCTGCAAGCAGTCGACCCAGACATTCGCCTCCAACATCATCGGATCCCGCAGCATGACCATGGCCTGATGACCATGCTGTGTGGCGCAGTGAGATCAGGGGCCGATTGGCTGATTCTGCCAAACAAGACCCAACCAGGCCACTCAAGCGTGTATTCGACGACGACATGCGCGTTGGCGGTCAAGGAGGGGGGGGACAGAGAGGGGACAACCTTGGACTCGGTGCGATCAACCATGAGACGTGCCAGGGCCACGGAAATGCCGCCAGTTCCGAGGACCGTCCGTGACATCAACATCAACAGTGCTTGGGGGGAGACTTGGGAAACAGCAGCAGTTCCTACTGCATATGTACGCAGATTGGGAAATAGCTGTGTTTGCAACGGACGAGAACATTGAAACACTCCAAAGGTGCCAATTGCTCTTCATGGACGCCACTTTTCGGTGTTGTCCCAGACCGTACAAACAAATGTTCACTATTCTGGGACAGTTCCAGGGTCACGTTGTGCCCCTTGTGTACGCCCTGATGACTCCGAGGGGCATACGGCAATACCGCCAAGTTTTCCCAATGCGTCAAAACAGCTGTTCGGCAAAGAACGCACCACCACTGGCGCCCTGCGCAGATTGTGTGCAATTTTGAACGGGCGCTTTGGACAAGCATCGAGACAGAGCTGCCCTGCGCACGTCTGAAAGCGTGCTACTTCCATTTCACACAAAGTCTGTTCAGGAAGGTCCAAGAACTAGGACTGGCAGTTGGTTATCGGAGGAACAACAGACTGCAAAGGTTCATTCGCAAGGTTCTTGCCATTGGTTACATTCCGACTCCAGTGATGATGATGACCTTTAACCGCTTGCTCAACCATGCCAGGACCAGAAGACTTCTCAGGCGCTACCCTGCCCTCGGCGACTTCATCACCTACTTCAGACCCACTTACCTTGGCCCGCAAGCTCTCTTTCCGCCAGCGTCCTGGTCAGTCACGGACAGAGACATGAATCAACAGACCAACAACAGTGCTGAGTGTAAGTAAAACATTTGCTTATGTCAAGTAACCGTTAGAATATATACATTTTGTTGGTGTGTTTTGAAAACAACCAAAATATTGCTCTCAGTTGATGTTATATGTAGGCCTATTTTTTGCACTGTAATCACATTTGTATTTTGTTTCTGAATTACATGTATTCTTTAAACTGTTTATTACACTACTTTGTTTATTTAGTTTCATTTATAACCCCCTCCCCCTCCCCCTTTTTATGTTTGTTTACCGGCCCTGGTTAGGCAAGTGGTAAGGCGTCCACTTCGGGATCGGAAGATCGTCGGTTCCAATCTTGGTAGGCTCATTCCCCGGTCAAAACCCAAAGACTTTAAAATGGGCATTTTAGCAGCTGTCCTGCCTGGCGCCTTGGCATTATAGGAAACAGTGCTAAGACTGGTCGGCCGGTGTCAGTATAATGTGACTGGGTGGGATTTAAGCCTGTGTTCCGACTTCTATCCCAGTGTGGCAGCACATTAACTTGTCAAGCAGCACCACCCTGAGATGACCCATAGTGGTTGACTGGGTGAAAAGCACCAAAATTACAAATTACCAAATTATGTTTATTTGATGGATAGTTTTGTTTATTAATAGCTGTCCTGTCTTTCTTTCCTTTTCACCAGCATTCCACAAAGCCTTGGAAAGTGCTGTAGGTGTCCGGAGGCCAAACTTCTGGATGTTTATTCGCGTGCTGAAAGACCGTCTATCACCGAGAACACCTTTGAGGCTGCCAGGAGGGGTCAACCGGCACCCAGGCGCCGCCGTAAGTGGCGAGTCCTCGAGGCACGGCTGACAATGCTGAAGGGAGTACAACGCTGGTAAGACCATTATATAATTCACCCGAACTTATGCCCAGACAAGCATGTCATAACGTGCTTTTTTGCCTTTCGAGCGACATTTCACCGGGCTATTTCAACTACCCTCCCCCCTCCCCGCTTCCATCGCTCCCAAAATGCTATTACAGTTCTGTATATGATTTGTTAAACGAAATCAAGTGTTCATAGACATGTAAAGGTAATAATTGTTGTAAACCATAAATGCGCTATCCAGGTGCTTCAAGTTTCCTCACATGCCAGTATATAACTAGAATGACTGAAGAAAAAAAAGTGTTTCATTTTTTTGTGTCATGTGCCCATGGCCAAAAAAAATTCCATTCATTCATTCATCTCTCTCTCTCTCTCTCTAAGTCCCAAGATTGGAACTGCTCAGTTGGTAACCAAAGGAAAAAAAAGCAGTTTATTCTCTTACTAAAGCGTTTCATAATTGCAAAGAAATGTCAAAAAAAATTTTTTAAAGATATTTGATGCAAAAATTCAACCTATCTTGTTATATTCCTCTTAAGTTTTGGGGTTGGAAAGATTACATACCTATGTACGCCTATGGCCATATACACAATAAATTCAATTCAATTCATTCTCTTGTGTGTATGTGCAGGAGGTCGCACACTGGACGTGTACTGGAGGCAGTCAGCTACCTCGTCCACCGCTGAGATTGCATGGTGGTCCTCTGCTGTTCACCTGACCTGGGCACCTGTTCTCTTATTTACCGAGAGAGAGAAAGAGAGAGAGAGTTGCTGCTTATTTTCTAGTTTATTATTTTTCTCATTGCACATTTGAAAACCTGTTGAAAAGATCATTTTTATTTCATTTTTTCACCCTGCACACAAGAGACAGCCAATCAGATATTATCGCACGTTGGAAATTAATTAGGTACACAATAAATTTTTTCTTTAAGCAGCGACAAAAGGAGTTAATATCCAATTACGAGAAACAAGGCGAGTCCGGCGAGGGAAAAAATCAGTCAGGAAAGAAGAACTGCAAGCGTAACTACCCCACAGCATACTTCCTGTATAGTGGGGCAGATAACTGCATATATCAGAAGAATCTTTCAAATTGTCATGCAAGCACATAATTGGCATGCACATCCATTATAACATGCATTTTCATAATCGAACGTTAGCCACGCATTTTTTTCAAAATGGCCGCCATTTTTCAAGATGGCCGCCATTGCTGGTATGCGATACCATATAATGTCACACAGCATGATGCAGTGCAGTAGAGCAAATTATATAATTTTGGTACCAAAATATACGTAATCAACCATGAAGAATCCAAATTTACATATGATTACATAATATTCACCATCTTAATATGCTTTTTGAACATTTTATAACAATCTAAGTGATTTTAAACGGCACTTTGTTTCAGAAGTCAGCTACATCACCAGGATGGACCCGTGGCACTAGTCCTCAATACTTCCCCAATTCTCACCTATGACTTCCAAGAATTTGCTTGTGCACTGCAACGACCACACCCCAGATAAAATGCGTTTGCTATGCAGGCCAAACTAGCTGACGGTAGCATGTGGAGTGCCTCTGCGTGTCAATGACTACGTCTGACTCAATGTATTTATTGTGCACGAGGTCTACAGATGAGGACACTTGACAGTAAAAAATGCCAGAGAAGTGATGTTCAAGCACAGCCAGGGCACACTGGCGAACATCATTGCTGTGAGATCCAGCATGGGGTCTAGTGTCAACTAAATTAGATTAGGTGAAACAGTACCGATACTGTTGTTTCATTTATATAAATAGGCCTTCTACTAATTTAGTCTCCCAAATGCTATCTAATAAGCCCCTCATAAACTACAGATTATATAAATGTAGAATACAGTTAGGTAGCCGCACCTGAATTGACAGGGTGTGCCAGCGCGGGAGAGCCGAGCCAAGGGTAATGGGGCTTTAAGTTACCCGGATGGTGTACAGATCACACGGGAGTTAAATGGCACTAGATGAATGATCGGACTAGGTAGGACATGCCATTATGATGTGCGAACCTAGTTGTATCCCATACACTAATGTGCTAAGGTGGTAAAAGGATAGTCCCTCGGCCTTACATGTACATACGATGGTGACTGCTACAATACCAAGATGGAAAACAGACTGGACCAAGTGCTGTTTATGCCAAGAAGACAGGGATGAAGAGTTGAAATCCTCCTCCACTCGCTATGCCCTAGAGCAGGATGGATACAGTATGATTGGAAAGAACATACCCATGTTTCAGTCCATCAATGAAATGCCAATTAAGTTCGATCCAGCCCGCCTAGACGAAGGCAGTGGTGTGGAAGAAACCCTTCGAGCAAACAAAGCGAAGTATCACCAAAGCTGCAGGGGACTCTTCAGCAACACAAGGCTGGAACGGGCCAGAAAAAGATCAGCCGATTGTTGCAGTACAGGAGCAGAAAGCTCTTCAAAGGTGAGAAGAGCCAGTATTGACCACAAATGTTCTATTTGCTTTCTCTGTGAACAACAGTCTTCACCATCTGAGCTTAGACAGGCAATGACGATGAAGCTGAACAAGCGACTAAATGAGTGTGCTCAACATCTTAATGATGGGCGGCTTTTAGCCATTCTGAGCGCTGGTGATGTGGTGGCCCAGGAGTTAAAGTACCACGCTACCTGCCTCGCTGCTCTGTACAACAAAGAGAAAAAACGCATCTGAGCAGAAATGCAAGCATCATGGAAGAGGATAGTAAAGCATACCCTATTGTCTTCTCTGAGCTCCTAGCATTCATTACAGAAGCTAAACTGAACTCTGAGGAACCTATAGTATTCAGATTAGCAGAGCTGGTG
The DNA here is from genome assembly GCA_016801955.1 of Conus betulinus. NCBI lineage: Eukaryota > Metazoa > Mollusca > Gastropoda > Neogastropoda > Conidae > Conus > Conus betulinus. The sequence continues at coordinate 10,298 of JADBJO010007622.1, read as the reverse complement.
GATCTGTACAAACAGCGACTTGAACAGCTAGGGGTAAAGGCACCCAACGTCAACTCAAGCAGGCTGAAAGAGAAGATCTTGGAAGAGCTCCCTGAACTGGAAGCACACAAGAAAGGGAGAGATGTCCTGCTGGCCTTTCAAGATGACGTTGGTCTTGCCTTGTCTGAGAGCTGTGCCTACTCTGATGCCATCATTCTTTCCAAAGCTGCAAAGATCCTGAGGCGTGACATGCTTGACCATAAGATCTTAACTGACGGAACATACAACATGGACTCTACTGATGAAGTAGTTCCACCTCTCTGCTGCAGTTTGTTGGCATGGTTGAGCACGGGGCTGACATTAAATCTCAACTAAGATTCGGAGCTTCCAAGACGGACCTTGCCATGGCGCAGCTACTGCAGTATAATTGCTACACTAGATTCAAAGAAGGTGCCCCTACCCACCGACACTCAAAGGATCGAGACACCATTCCCCATCTACATTGGTCTGTCAGTGTTTGCAAAGACCAGGATGAAGAAGCTCGTAGAGATGCTCCATGCAAATGGACTAAGCATATCCTATGATCGAGTGCTGGAGATTTCCGCCAAGCTGGGAGATGCTGTGTGTGTCCAAGTACATCAGAGATGGAGTCGTCTGCCCCCCAGAACTGCGTAGAGGACTGTTCACCACTTCGGCCATGGACAACATAGACCACAATCCGTCTGCTTCAACATCAACAACATCTTTTCCATGGTACAAGTATATCGCTGTTCCAGCACCCCACTCATGACAATGAGGGAGAACAGCAGGAGAAACTGCAAGTAAGGGGTACCAGGGTGAAGACAGTCCCACAACTTCCAGACTCTTATGCAAACATCAAGCCTGCACACTTCACCAACAAGAGTCCACCTCCTCCTCAAGTGACTAACATGACTCTACCAGACATGAAGATGTTGAAACCACAGCTGGCTTTGGAGTATCAATGGCTCCAGAAAGTCTCCATCACAGAGGTCCATGACAATGTAAATATCACATGGTCTTTCCCATCACGCAGACAGAAGAGGGGTCCTGCATTCAAAGCTTGTATCTCCACTCTGCTGCCTCTCCTGAGAGACCAAGCCCACTCTGTAGCTACAGTGCGACATGTCATGGACAAGATCAGGGATGCAGTGAGGTTGCTTAACCCTGGACAAGTGCCTGTGATCGCAGCAGATCAGCCGATATATGCTACAGCCAAGCAGATCCAGTGGCAGTGGCCTGAAGATTACGGTGAAAGCCAGTTCCTCATCATGTTCGGAGGACTGCACATTGATGACTGTGCTGCGTTCACTCGGTTCCCTCCTTCAAGACAGTGGGTGGACAGGAGCTCTTACTGAGGCGGGGGTAGCTTCATCCGGCACAGCAGATTCTTTCCTATCAGCTGCGAGTGTCACCAAGACCCGCCAAGCCCACCAGGTGACAGCTTGCAGCCTCTACAAGCTCCTGAAATCAGCCTACTCTACATATGTGGAAGAACTGGCTGACCCAACTGACACCAGGAGTTTTGAAGACTGGTGTGAACACCGCAATCTACAGAGTCCACAGTTCCAGTACTGGCATCTTGTGCTGACAATGGAATTAGCTGTTCTGCTATTCATCAGGTCTCTGAGAGAATCCAACTTCAGTCTCTACCGTCAGGCCTTATGTCAGCTGATACCATACATGTATGCAAACAACAACGTGAACTACGCACGATGGCTTCCAATACATCTAATAGATATGTTGACCTTGGAGGAGCGACACCCACAGATTGCAGAAGCTTTCCATGGTGGGAAATTTGTTGTCCACAAATCCAACAGAGATTTCTCAGGAATGGCAATCGACCCAGCACACACAAAGCAAGCCAATGCCGTCATCAAAGGTGACGGTGGAGCAGTCGGAATCACTGAAGATCCATCAGCACTGAGAAGATGGATGGTTGTTGGCCCTGCAGTGTCACAGCTTGCTGCACAGTATGAGGAGGCGTCAGTGTTGAGGGATGTGTCAAAGCAGACAAAACATCATGAACAGACACCCACCTACCAGAGAAGCTTCCTGGAGAAGGTCCACAGGTTGACAAGCACACTAGAGGAAATGGGCAATCCATTTCAAGAAGAAACTGGAGATCTGCTCAGTCTGGACACCAAGAATATAGCATCCCCTTGTAGTGCTATAGGATTGCTACTCACCTTTCAACTGGGAATGCATCCTTTGAGGCGCACTTAGAGACACTAACACATGAGATACAAGCTCGTTCCATGCACCGATCAAGAAGACAAAAATGGACTTTTTTCAGCAAGAAACGCTCACCACCGTTGCCAAGGATAAGGTGCTGAAGGAGGACTGCCAGCTGTTCTCAAAATTGTTCATTTCCTGCCAGAACAGGAAATGCGATCTACATGAGTTCTTCTGCCACGAGAATCAGTCATTTCCAGCATCTCTTAGCGACGGAGGGACGCTGCATGTCTGCCAGAAGTCACAGCTAGCTGCCATACTGGAGGGCAAGGTTACACTGCCTGATGCAGAACCTATGACTGATGTCATTATCATCGATGGTTCAGCTCTTGTCAATGCGTTGCCACCAAGAACATCCAAGACATTTGCAGAGTATGCTGAGATGGAATTCATACCTAAAGTTGACGCATGCGCCAAAAGGTACCATAGAACTGACATTGTGTTCGACACATACAAGGCCTCGAGCCTCAAATCCGAAACTCGATCTAAACGAGGTCTGGGAGACAGACGCCGGGTCACAGGGACAGGAAAGTTGCCAAGGAACTGGCGCAACTTTCTACGTCATTCTGCTAACAAGACTGAGCTGTTTGACTACCTGGCTGAGAAGGTGGTGGAACACCACTATGACAACAGAGTCATCATCACTAGAGGTCACATGCACTCAGCAACCACACCCAGGTCAACCTCAGTGAGATCTCTCCCTGCAATCATGAAGAAGCCGATACAAGAATCTTCCTACATATCAAGGATGCTGTAAAGGGGGGCTTCAAAACAGTCATGATCAGAGCCAATGACACAGATGTTCTTGTGATTGCTGTTGCCACTTTCTCACAATTACAGGAACTGGGACTTCAGGAAATGTGGCTAGCTTTTGGGCAAGGACGGAATCTGAAGTGGATCTCAGTGCATGAGCTCAACACAACCCTTGCTCCAGAGAGGAGCAGTGGTATCCTGTTTTTCCATGCCTTCACAGGTTGTGATATTGTATCTGCATTCCGTGGAAAGGGCAAAAGGTCAGCCTGGCAGACATGGGATGTGTGTCCTGAAGCTTCAGATGTCTTCACCAAACTGAGCAGCTATCCTACACAGGTTGAAGAAGAGGGATATTGGGAGGTTGGAGAAGTTTGTCGTCACGATGTATGACCGATCCAGTTCAACTGAAGCTGTTGATGATGCACGGCTGGAACTCTTTGCCAGGAAGCAGAGATCCTACGAAGCTATTCCCCCAACTCGTGCAGCTCTTGTTCAGCACATCAGACGTGCTGCATACCAGGCAGCATGCATATGGAGCCGGTCTTTGGAGTGCCAGCTTGAAGAGGAGAGTCCTGCTGAATGGGGGTGGAAACAAGAAGGAGACTGCTGGAGTATCCTATGGTCTGTGCTCCCACCAATTGCTCAGAGTTGCCAGCAACTCACGAAATGCCAGTGCAAGACGCAGTGTCTCGGACGTTGCAAGTGCTACAAGTTCAGTTTGAGCTGCACGGCAATGTGCAGCTGCACCTGCTGAAAACAATGTGCTTATTTGGAAAGAACAATGCTGAATTGGAATGAACAATGCTCAGCTGGGTCATGATAATGATTTTACATGTACAAGTACCATACTTTACTTTGTTTAGCTTACTACTTGCTCATTTCAATTGTCATATTCTACAATGTAATATTGTACAATGTAACATTTTGTTAAAGATCAGTAAAATCAGTGTTTGGTGGCTTTTCATTGATTTTAGAGACTTCCTTTTGTCAGATTTGAATTCTTAATTGTCAAAAATGTCAGAAACGGTTTGATATCCTCAAAATCGGATGAGAAGAACCATAGATATACCAAAGAGCCAAAATATATGACGCGAATGGCCGCCATCTTGAAAAATGGCCCGCCATTTTGGATTTTTATGTGGCTAACGTTCTTTTATGAAACAACAGTCCAAAAGTAATGTGCATGCCAATTTTGGTGCCTGTATGACAATGTGAAAGATTGTTTCACTTATCTGCCCCGCTAGTAGTTTGAAGAAGAACAAGAGGGGCCTTTAATTTCAGTCCGCAGCGCCCCACTACAGAAGGAATTTTCTATGGCTTTAGAAGAGAAAGAGCGATGCTGTTTAGATATAGATCAAGAAACACTGAGACCCAGAGCCGTAGCTCTGATGTAGCATATAGGATCTGTGGCATTGCGGCCCCGTGGCATTGCGGCCCTGTGGCATTGCGGCCTGTACCCGAAAAGTTAAGAATCATGTCTTCTTATTGGTCACAAAGGAGAACAAAAATGACCAGAGATGAAATTTCATCTTGTCTGGCAGAATCGCGCGCTGCCATGGAAAATGGTGCCACGCATCCTGCAAGTTTCCCGGGGTATTCTGAGACTGACAGCTATGATCCGAGTCCATCAAAAGTGTTGAAACTTAGTTCATGCACAACTTCTACGAGTTCAATGAATGTAATGCCCAACTCGACCAAAAACTGTGACGAAAGTCAGAGGGGAAAGGGTGTGGAAAAAGAGGGAGGGTTTCAGGAAGAATCTGCGGCCTTCGATCAGTTCGATGACGCAAACGATTACGCATTTTCTGATGCGGTTGACAAAGAAGAAGATGATGACGTAGTAGTTGTAGGCATACAGGAATTCTCGGATACTATTGAAGCAAGGGAAGAAATATTTGATTCCGACACTGAAGAACAGTTAGAAGAATAAAACCAAGTTCATCAAACCTAGCAATTGAACTTTTTTGCGTGGGCTACTTCGTTTGGCATCACGTTGGTTGCTCTTTCTGCTTTGTTAGGTGTTCTCCAGGTTTTTCTTCCCGATCTTCCAAAAGATGCACGCACTCTGCTGAAAACACCACGCAACTGTAATGTGAAATCGATTGAAAATGGTTCCTACTTTCATTTTGGCATTTTCAACTGCTTGTCTAAATCAAAAGAGCTTATTAATCTTTTCAGTGGCTATTGTCTTCCAGAAGTGCCAGTATTGTCGCTGCAAGTAAATATTGATGGACTGCCGATCTCAGAAAGTGGATCAAAACAACTTTGGCCAGTTCTTGCAAGAGTTTGCTCACCGTTTTCATCAAAACCATTTATGGTTGGTCTATATTGTGGTGACAGTAAACAAGCAACTCTTGATCAGTACTTGGAAGATTTTATTCAAGAAATAGAACATTTTCTAAGAGGGCCTGTGACTTTCGATTTCAATGAAAGGAAGTGTCCTGCGCACACTGCTTTGTCTTGTTTTGTCTGTGATGCTCCAGCTCGTTCCTATACTAGTCACATAAAGTTAAGCACAGGCCTTTGCACACAGGGGGTTGATTCATCCCTTCAAAAAACATTGTTTTTTTTGTTATGCGGCAACCAATGATGGAATCTCACACAGCAGTGTGTAATCCAGCCTGTGTCAACTGGTAGTGCGCACGGGGGTCTTGGTGACCTCGTTACCGCGCGGGATAAAAAGTGCAAAGTTGCGTTAATTGTGCCTGTTTTGCATCAAGCTTGCTGGCGACACAAGATGTGTAAAATGAAAAATTCTTTTTTCCCGTGCAAGAGCAGTCTCTCAAGTGAGTTTTATGCCCCTTCTTTTGGCTGTTTAAGCGCGGGGTTGGTTACTGTCAGCCCTTTTCTCACCATGCCACCACGAAGAAAACTTAGCACCTTTGACAAAACCAGGGCGATTGCGTGGATACAAGATGGCATTGCAAAGGCTGAAGTGGCGCGACGACTTGGTGTGCATCATTCAGTTATTGTTTAGACTGAATCAGCGTTTTAGGGCGACCAACAGCGTTGAAGAGAGGCCACGGTCAGGTTGGCCTAGACAGACTACTCCCAGAGAAGATCGTTTCATCGAGAGGCAGGCCCTACTGCAGTGGGATACCACTTCCACCAGCATCCAAAGGCAGCTTCGAATGGCAAATAACACCATCCTCAGCCGTCAAGCCATACGAAACCGTCTTCACCACTTCGGCCTCAGATCACGTCGCCCAGCTGTTCGACCACGACTGCTAGCAGCCCATAGGCTGGCTCGCCGAGCTTTCTGCCATCGTCATGTGAGATGGAACCAACAACAGTGGTCCCAGGTCCTCTTTTCAGATGAGTCTCGGTTTAGTCTTGAACACAATGACGGCGGAACTAGAGTTTGGAGGCGTGTTGGTGAACGTTACATTGATGCAGCTGTTCGCCAGACCAGGGCCTTTGGGGGAGGATCTGTTATGGTATGGGGTGCCTTCAGCCTCCACCACAAGACGCCACTCTACCATATTGATGGAAACCTCACAGGCATCCGCTATCGGTATGAAATCCTGGGCGCCTTTCGTTGTTCCGACCATGCAACGGATAGGACCCATGGCAGTCTTCCAAGACGACAATGCTCGGCCACATAGGGCCCGGGTGGCCGAAAACTTCATTGTGCAGGCCGGCATCAACAGGATGATCTTCCCGGCGTATAGTCCTGACCTCAATCCCATCGAGCATATGTGGAAAGCATATGTGGGAAGAGTTGGGGAGACGTGTGAAGGAGAACCATCCACCTCCCAGAGACCGCCAGGATCTCTTCCAAATGCTGCAACTGGAATGGCAGAGAATCCCTCAGAGGGTCATCAGAACACTGGTCAACTCGATGAGGAGTCGCTGCGTGGAATGTCTCGCCAATGGCGGTGGCCACACCCACTATTGAAATGATTTTGTGAACTGAACAGATTTTGCGAACTTTGATTTCGACCCATCCTCTGTTTAATTGTCTGTAAATCAACAACCGTTCATTCGATCCCAATGAAATTCAATGTACGTTGGAACAAGATAATGAATTAAATCTGTTCCCAATTTCAAAATCGTGGCTTTTATATTTTGGAAATTATGCGGGTACATGTAAACTGTGCTTAACTTTATGTGACTAGTATATATCAAGCAAACTAAAGGTCACTAAGCATATATTTTCTGTGAAAGGTGCACTCAGAAAGGCTCCTATTGAGAAGGTCGAGTTGTGTTTACAGATATGAATGCTCCCAGTAGGACAGATGCTTCTTTTAATGAACAAAGACAGCCTGACCACCACATTAGCAATTCTCCCCTTTGTCGCCTGTCCATTACTATGGCGAGTCAATTTACACTTGACTACATGCACCTGTGTTGCCTGGGTGTGACAAGACGGCTTCTGATGTTTTTGCCAAGAAGTCCACTAGCAAAGGGCATTAGGCTTGGGCAGACTGCAGTCAGACACAAATTCACAGTCTCTTGATTCATTCAAGATTACCTTCCCAGGGAATTTGCCAGAAAATGCCGAAATTTGAGTGCAGTAGACAGATGGAAAGCTACAGAATTCAGGCAATTTCTATCATTTAGTGGAATTGTTGCTCTGAAAGGACAACTGGCTGCAAATTACTATGACCACTTTTTGCTTTTATTTAGGAGGAATTCATTGTCTAACCAGCCGCAGGTTGTACAAGACCCATGCGGATTATGCACATAGAAGATTATGTTCTTTTGTTGAAAAAGCAAGAGAACTGTATGGCAGGGAGTTTTTGGTATATAATGTACATGGTTTGACTCATATTGCAGAGGATGTTAAAAGGCATGGGCCACTGGACTGGCATTCAGATTTTCCCTTTGAAAATTTCCTTGGACATTTAAAGGTGCTCTTGCGTAAGCCCCAGTTTCCCTTGCAACAAATTATCAAAAGAGTAATGGAAAGAAACGGTGTGTTGACAAAAGCAGCAGCACCCTTGCTTGCCCCAAAATATACCCATGAAAGAACATTATCAAGGGCCTGTCCCACACACAATTGTTCACTGCCTACAAATCCAGCAAATTAATTTTAAAGGGTTGTTCTTTTCTATTTCAAATGGAAACAATTGTCTAAAAATTAGAGGCAGGTTTTATTTTGCTTCGCAACATTTTAGTTGTGGAAGGTAATTAAAGTCACACTCTTGTCGTTGAACGTTTTTTTTAAGGTCAGAAGAGTTTTTTAATTATCCATGCAGCTCTCGCGAGTTTGATATTGTAAGAGTTTCCAGGTTGTCAGGTCACTTTGGGTCAGCTAAAATGGAGGACATTGAACATAAATGTGTCATACTGCCTTATAAAAATGGTGAATATGTTTTGTTTCCCCTTGAATTTAGCAAATAAGTTAATCATTTTGTGCAAATGCAGTGTCATCATTGCTTGTCACCCGTCGTCGGAGACAGACATGTAGGTGCAAGGGGGTGGGGGGTGGGCTGAGAACAAGAGAGCGACGAGGAGAGAAAGAGACTTGGAGATAGCATTTTCTTTTGTGATACATAGTTTTTTTTTAAATCATGACGTTTTCAAAGCTTAACTATGCTAACACACAAGAAATGGTTGTTTTTTTTTTTTAACGAGGTTGTGTTGTTTATTATTCATAATAACTTGACAGTCTCTGAGCATTTCGGGAAACTTGCGGTGGCCATTTTTTTTAAGTATATTTCATATATACATATCCTATCATCGCTTTTTTTTTTTTTTTTTTTTTTTGGATAAAATATGAGCAAGTACCAACTAGTGGAATTTGTAGAAGGAGGAGACAGGAACGTGGCAGTCGTGCCACACAACTGGCTTTCAAACGGGCAGTGTTGGTGGCCGGGCAGCCCGAATGCACCATCTTCTTGGGCTGTGAACTGCAGGGCGCCCGACGAGTGGGGAACCTGGTTTCCCTACACAAAGATTTTGGGGAATCAGGTAAGTTCACTTTAGATCACCCCTTTTTCCCCACACCCTCATCGTTTACATCTATTCTTACAGTATTTATTTCATCTGTTGTTCTCTCTCTCCTGTCTCTCCATCTTCTTTTTCTTCTCCCGGGGATTAACCAATAAAACTTATATAATGGAGGGAATATATACTGATATACGCCTGTCTCAATGAATTTATATACTAATTGAAGAATCAAATGCTTAATGATAGATGTATCACTATGAGAATGGATATTTACTGTTCATCCTGGCATAAACAAGTGAATGAAAAAGGAAATAAAAATCTCAAACACACACACACACACACACACACACACACACACACACATGCACGCGCACACACACACACACACACTGTGTTAAAAAAATGTGGAAAAAACAGCATGTGTTTCTTATCCAGGAATATCAGATAAGTTGCTGGTTTTGAGGGGCCACTGAAATTTTATATTTTTAGCTTTTCTAGGAGATTAAGTTGAACTTTTTATAACTTACAGTATTACGAATGTTTTCGTATGTAAAACCATATGTGCTGTGTCAATAACTAATGACACTGTTACAGATTCTTACGAAAGACTGAAAAGGAGAGAGGAGACAGCCCTGGTGCAGAGCGATGTGCCGGGGACAGAAACGGAGGATGATGGCATGCAGATCCTCGAAAGAGGCTGTCAAAACTGCCTAGCCGTTATAAGTCTCTCTCTCTCTCTCTCTCTCTCTCTCTCTTTGCAAGGAGGTGTGTGATCGCATACACGATGTGCATATAGAAAGGATTCCTGTGTTCGACGGTGGTGTTGGTTGTTTTTTAGGGCGTTCTATGTGTAAAATCATATCTCAAAACCCCTCTCCCAGTGCTGTGTTAGGCCACCGACCAAGCTGGCCCAGTGTCATTCACGTGCCATGGGCTCCAGATGTTGAGACGCTAATCCTCCAACCTCCTCCCCATGGTGTGGCCACCTCCTCTTCCCCATGGTGTGGCCCCTCCTCTTGGTGGTGTGGCAGATAAGTGGCCCCATTTGTGGCGCCATTTGGTTTCCACAGAGAAACGATCGCCTGGCTGTTGGGACAGAGTGAAGTGAAGTGTGTGTGGTGCTAATCATGTTACGCTGCAGTGTCCGGAAAAGATTCTCGTCCCAAGACAAGATGTGGGGGGTGTGCTGTGACGGCTAAACGCCATGGCACACACTGCAGCGGCCAGCATATGTGTGTAGTCTACGTATATCTGTAATGTAATTGTAAGTTTCTGCTTTTTTTGTTTTTCTTTCTCCTTTGGGCAAACACCACAAATAATGCTCATAATACAAATCAAAAATGCCTCTCACCACGCGCGCTCTATGAGCGCCAAATTTTTCACCAACGAAACAATTAAACTCACTAAAGACCCCTGCC
>JADBJO010007621.1:107500-109682 GCA_016801955.1 Conus betulinus | reverse complement strand
AAACCACTCAAGCATTGCAGTAAAAAGAGATTTTTTCACAATTCAGCTGTGAGTCTATCGATATTTGATCAGAGAGAGAGAGAGAGAGAGAGAGAGAGAGAGAGAGAACAAGCGAACATAAGCTATCACGCCCATTAAGCAAATCAGCGCGATGTAAAAAAAAAAAAAAAAAAAAAAAAAAAAAAAAAAAAAAAAAAAAACAAACGCGCGACTCTCGATTTCATTGACTGACATGGTGGTTTTTTTTTTCGCTTTACATGACAAAAAATGTGACGAGAAAATGCAACTGGTATGCGTTCACTCTTAGTTCTGCAGATGACGGTCACCCCAGGGTAGATCAATCCGTGAAGTGCGTGCAGCCGCCGTAGAGCACGTGCTTGGGTCTCTTCACATTCCGTGTTGCCGGTACGTCTTCCTTTCCGAAGATTGGCCAGTTTTTGACACATTCCCCTGGTAACACGTTTATTACTTCCGGCTTTACGAGCCAGAACAAGCAACCGTACTCTGAGTGCGGCTCGCAGGAATATTCCAAAGCATATCATCAGACTGCACAGCAGCACATCCTTATTATCCATTCGATGAAGCGCAACCTTCCGACATCTTTATTTCTGTGCGAATCACGCAATCGTCTCTGCACGTGTCGATCTGTCAAAGTAGCAACGTAATCCTTTACGACTCCAGTGTCAACAACACCGGCGACTATTTTGTCTATGGATTGTTCAAACACTTACGTGAACGTCCGACTGCTGGATTTCTGGATCACTGATGTTACACTCTGATTGATGAGAATGCAAAGACAGATGACCATCCTAAATATGCAGCGTGCTATGCATCGTCATCGCATGTAGGCATGTCATTTTCTTTTATAATGCCCTGCCTACTGTACTGTATACTGTGTACGTCTGACTCAAAGTTAAGCACGGCCAGTGTACGTCTGATTCTATGTGAAGGACGGCCAGTGTACGTTTGACTCGAAGAAAAAGAAACACCCGAAGGTGCTGGGGAGGACCCAGAGAAGCACTGTCCTCACCTGCCTTTAGAGCAGTCCTGTACCACCCTTGGAGGCCTGCGCTGTGTTGACAATGGGTACAGGCACGCGCAGGACACTCCATTAAGATATCAAGGGACATAACTGCTCCTGAACAGAGGTAAATCAGGCTGCAGGATGCAACTCGTAACAGCCTTAAAGCAGCATTGGGGTAGATTCTATGTGAAGGACGGCCAGTGTACGTCTGACTCAATGTTAAGGACGGCCAGTTCATTTTCATCACTGGTGATTCCGAGACCAGCACCAACCTGTTCAGGTCATCTGTTCTGCTGTTTCGCCCTCTCTTGATCTCTTCGCACCTGGCTATGGGGGGAGGGGGGGAGGAGGGGGCGGGGGGAGAGGAGGGGGGGGGGGGGGAGGGGGGGGGGGGGGGGGGGGGGGGGGGGAGGGGGAGGGAGGGGGGGGAGGGCTTCTGCCTGTAAAACTGAACTTGCGTTCTCCAGTTCAGCATAGGATCCACCTTTATTGTTGACAGTGGGGCTGGCTGACTGGCTTTGGTCGCAGGACGACGACCGTGTTGCTGCCTTCACCTGAAAATTTTCCAGTTTGACTCCGAGTTTTCGGTCAGCAGGGCGTTCAGGGCTGTCTCCGCAGTTACTGGAGAGACAGTTTCTGGCATTGTCACAGGAAAATGCAGAACTTTTGCCCCAGCTGAAATAAACGGCGCCCTCTTGCTTCGTGCCAAACCACGTGGCCCCCAGAGAGAGAGAGAGAGAGAGAGAGAGAGAGAGAGAGAGAGACAGAGAGGGTTAAGGGGAGGGAGCTGGGGAGACAGAGGTATTCATTCAGGGAGTGGATGGATGGCCCAAGATATTTTAAGACGTGTAAACATACAACACACACAGCCACAACAAAAAAAAAGAGGGAGGGCAAGATGACGGGAATGTGCATGGATCAATCTTGGCGTGAAGCTTATGACAGCAGGAAAAACAAGATGATGGTGTGGGCAGGGATGGGTGGCAGGTGCTAGGGTGTAACTGGCAGGTGACTTTGTGAGGGTATGCGGTGGTGATGGTGGTGGCGGAAATAAACTATCTTTACATGTGCGTATTTATACTATCTTTACATGTGTATATAAGCAAAATATAAGTGATCATTGGGTAAGAGAGTAACGTTTGGCACAATTTGGTACCC
>JADBJO010007621.1:75000-87500 GCA_016801955.1 Conus betulinus | reverse complement strand
TAGCCCTGCAGAGGGTCCCTAAGGAGACAGAGGGAGAGATTCCTTTCAACAGACCCAATAGAGCGGAGACACGAACATGCTGACAGTTAATCAGGTTAGCATGCAAACTGATCGCTCTCCACAGCCCATCACGAATTTAGCACCCCGCTGTCAAGGCAGTTCCGGACATAAAACCAACAAAGCCCATTCAGTGTGATCCATTAAACTTCCCGACCGCTGTTCCATCCGTCTTCTAATTTGAGTTCCTAGCAGACGTTGACATTTACAATCACTCTGTAGGGGAGGTCAAGAGCAGGGGTCAACACTGCCACTCGTCCTATTGCCCTGTGACAGCTGACTCTTCTGGCGGGCGGACGAGTGGAAATCCCCTCTCCTCTTGTCCATCAGGTCATTAATTTTTGATTGTGTCTTTAAAAGGGGTAGTTGAGAAGTAAGCTTCAGTGCACACACCAGTCACGTTTCCCTCTTTCCCATTTCAGTTTTACTTCTTCACTACCACCACTCCTCTCTCCCCCTCCCTCCCTCCTTCTCCAAAACACACACACCCTGTCCTCTGCTCCCTCTAGATTTTTTCTCATAATGGAAATCTAGCCGAGTACTGTCTCACTGGGGGTAAACACGTCAAACATTTCAGCAGCATGCTGGAATTGTGATAGGTCAGCACGTAAATGATGGATCTACTTTCTTCATTTTGTATCACATACATTACATATACATAGTGAGTAGTTTTTATTCTGGACTGTACGTGTGGTGGAGAGAGAGAGAGAGAGAGAGAGAGAGAGAGAGAGAGAGAGAGAGAGAGAGAGAGAGAGAGAGAGAGAGGAGGATAAAACAGAGTGCAACACAGAGATGTCATAATTTTAATGCAGTTCAGAAACAGGTGAATGATACAAACAAGACCATTCTACTCTCTTTTCTCTTCTGTTTATCAACCCCTGTCCCCTATCAAGGTGATTCCAGATATAAAACCCAAACAAAGTCCATCTAGTGACCCATGACTTTTCTGTCCGCTATCCCATGTCTTCTGGTTGAAGTTTTAGCAGGCACCGACACTTGCGCTCACTCTCTGTCGCAGAGGTCAAGAGCATGGGCTCTAAATTGCCATCCACCCCATTGTCCATGACATCTCCATCTTCTGGTGGTGAAATTCCCTCTTCCACTTGTCCGTCAAGCAATCACTTTTTTGATGGTCTCTCTAGAAGGGTGGATGAGAAGTACGCTTCTGTGCACGCCAGTCACGCTCCCCTCTTTTCCATTTCATTTTTGCATCCTCACTACCACCACCCTCTATATCCCCACCCCACCCCCCTGCCCCCTCAAGACTTTCTTCATGACTTAAAACTGGCAGAGCGCTGTCTCACTGGGTTAAAAGCGTGTCCTACACATGAAACGTGCCACAGACATGCTGGAATTGTGCTTGGTCAGTACGAAAATGATAGACATACTCCCTTCATTGTTTGTGTTACATACCTGCATGTTGGAAACAGATTTACTTTGAAATGTGGTTTCTGGTGGAGAGAGAGAGAGAGAGAGGGGGGGAGAGAGCGAGAGAGAGAGAGAGAGAGACGAGAGAGAGAGAGAGAGAGAGAGAGAGATAGAGGAGGAGGAGGAGGAAGGTCAAATCAGTTGATATAAAAAAATGGGGTTGTGCGAAATATTCGAAAAACGTTTTAACGGTTAGTGATACAAGAACAACCACAAGAGGATTACATGAAGGGAGAGAGTGCATGGATCGACTTTTGTGTAACTCCGGGCAATAAGATGGCTGTTTAACAGTCAGGTGACAGGTAGGTAGTAGATGACAAGTGACGGATGATTGTTGGATACATATTAGTAAATGGTAAGATGGTGCTTGTGAAAATATAGCAACATGCAATGTGATCATGTATTAGCAGAGAAAAAAAAAGTGGGAAACGGAATGGAGAGAATCATCTGCAATAAAACACACCCACTATAGCTTCATATTGATAGGGCTGCTTCTGTTGCAAACAACTGTAAACACTCCACACATTTCCTTGTCATTTATGTATTTATCTATATATTCATTTGTTTAGTGAACATATTCATCTACTTCTTTATGTATTTATGTCACTGTGTTAGGTTAAATGTGAGCGTACACACATTTCCTTTTATTTATTTATTCATTTATTTGGTCGTGATTTGTATTTATTTGTTCATTTCTTTCTTTGATTATTCAAAATCAGCAACATGTCTGTGATCATGTATCAGCAGAAAAGAAGAAGTGGAAAATGGGTGGAGAGAATCATCTGCAATAAAACAACCGCTATAGCTTCTATTGATAGGGCAGCTTCTAGTTCAACAGATGTAAACACTCTACACATGTCATTGTCATTGATTAATTGATTGCTTAATTGATTGATATACTATATTCATTGAGTCATCCATTTATTTACTCATTTAATAATTTGCTTTGTTATCATATTCATTTATTTCATTATGCATTTATATCACTGTCTCAGGTCAACTGTGAATGCTACATACATTTGTTTCTATTTATTTATTCATTTATTTACTTATTTTATTTATTCCTAATTTAAATCTATTTATTTATTTCATCTATTCTTTATTGTAAAGGTTGGGGAATGTGGGCAGCAGAAGGCTAACCTGAATCACTGTACCTGTTAGCCCTGCAGAGTGTCCCTGGAGAGGCAGAGGGAGAGAGATATTCCTTTCAACAGACCCAATGGCGAGACACGAACATGCTGACAGTTAATCAGGTTAGCATGCAAACTGATCTCTCCACAGCCCATCACGAGTTTAGCACCCCTGCTGTCAAGGCAATTCCGGACATAAAACCAAACAAAGCCCATTCAGTGTGATCCATTAAACTTCCTGACTGCTGTTCCATCCGTCTTCTGGTTTGAGTTTCTAGCAGACGTTGACATTTACAATCACTCTGTAGGGGAGGTCAAGAGCAGGGGTCAACACTGCCACCAATCCTCCTGCCTGTGACAGCTGACTCTTCTGGTGGACGAGCGGAAATCCCCTCTCCTCTTGTCCATTAGGTCATGAATATTTGATTGTGTCTTTGAAAGGGTGGTTGAGAAGTAATCTTCAGTGCACACCAGTCACGTTTCCCTCTTTCCCATTTCAGTTTTACTTCTTCACTACCACCACTCCTTTACTCTCCCCCCCCCCCCCTCCTCCAAAACACACCCGTGTCCTCTGCCCCATCTAGATTTTTTTTCTCTCTCATAATGGAAATCTAGCCGAGTACTGTCTCACTGGGGGTAAACACGTGAAACGTTTCAGAGGCAAGCTGGAATGGTGCTTGGTCAGCACGTAAATGATAGATCTACTTTCTTCATTTTGTATCACATACATGTAGGTAGTGAGGAGTTTTTCTGGATTCTGGGTGGAGAGTACGTGGGTGGAGAGAGAGAGAGAGAGAGAGAGAGAGAGAGAGAGAGAGAGAGAGAGAGAGAGAGAGAGAGATAATACAACAGTGCAACACAGAGATGTTATAATTTTAATGCAGTTCAGAAACAGGTGAGTGATACAAACAAGACCATTCTACTCTCTTTTCTTCTGTTTATCAACCCCTGTCCCCTATCAAGGCGATTCCAGATATAAAACCAGACAAAGCCCATCTAGTGACCCATTAACTTTTCTGTTCGCTGTCCCATGTCTACTGGTTGAAGTTTTAGCAGGCACCGACATTTGCGCTCACTTTTGTTGCAGAGGTCAAGAACAAGGGCTCTAAATTGCCACCTGCACAATAGTCCATGACATCTCCCATCTTCTGGCAGAAATTCCCTCTTCCACTTGTCCGTCAAGCAATTGCTTTTTGATGGTCTCTCTGAAAGGGTGGATGAGAAGTACGTTTCTGTGCACGCCAGTCACGCTCCCCTCTTTTCCATTTCATCTTAGCATCTTCTCTACCACCACCCTCTATATCCCCCAACCCCCTCCTGCCCCCCTCGAGACTTTTTTTTTGATGACTTAAAACTGGCAGAGCGCTGTCTCACTGGGTTACACGTGGTCTAACACATGAAACGTGCCACAGGTATGCTGGAGTTGTGTTTGATCAGTACAGAAATGATAGCGTGTTTATTGTAAAGTGCTTAGAGCTTTGTCTGTGACCGAGGATAAGCGCTATATAAATAGCCAACAATCATAATATAGAGCTCTTTCCTTCATGTTTGTATCACATACATGCATGTTGGAAGCAGATTTACTTTGAAATGTGTTTGTGGTGGGGAGAGGGAGGGAAGGAGGGAGAGGGAGAGAGAGAGAAGAGGGAATGTCACCTTCCACAATAGAGAGAGAGAGAGAGAGAGGGGGGGGGGGGAGAATGCCACCAGCCACCAGCCACAGAGAGAGAGAGAGAGAGAGAGAGAGAGAGAGAGAGAGAGAGAGAGAGAGAGGAAAGATCAAATCAGTTCATTCAAAAATGGTGCGAAATGTTCGGAAAACGTTTTAACGGTTAGTAATACGAGAAAAGCCACACGAGGATTACATGAAGGGAGAGAGTGCATGGATCAACTTTTGTATACCTCCGGGCAATGAGATGGCTGTTTAACAGCCAGGTGACAGGTAGGTAGTGGATGACAAGTGGTGGATGATTGTTGGTACATATTAGTAAATGGTGAGATGGTGCTTGTGAAAAACAGCAACATGCAATGTAATCATGTATTAGCAGAGAAAAAAAGTGGGAAACGGAATGGAGACAATCATCTGCAATAAAAACAACCACTATAGCTTCATATTGATAGGGCTGCTTCTGTTGCAAACATCTGTGAACACTCCACACATTTCCTTGTCATTTATGTATTTATTTATTTATTATTTTCATCTATTTCATCTACTTCTTTATGTATTTATGTCACTGTGCTAGGTTAACTGTGAGCACACACACATTTGCTTTTATTTATTTATTCATTTATTTATTCGTGATTTGTGTTTATTCATTCATTTCTTTCTTTGTTTATTCAAAAACAGCAACATGTCTGTGATCATGTATCAGCAGAAAAGAAAGTGGAAAATGGGTTGGAGAGAATCAACTGCAACAAAACAACCGCTATAGCTTCATATTGATAGGGCAGCTTCTAGTTCAAACAGATGTAAACACTCTGCACATGCCCTTGTCATTGATTAATTGATTGCTTAAATGATTGATCTACTTATTCATTTAGTCATCCATTTATTTACTCATTTAATAATTGCTTTCGTTATCATATTCATTTATTTCTTTATGCATTTATGTCACTGTCTCAGGTCAACTGTGAATGCTACATACATTTGCTTCTATTTATTTATTCATTTACTTACTTATTTATTTATTCCTAATTTAAATCTATTTATTTATTTCATCTATTCTTTATTGTAAGGGTTGGGGAATGTGGGCAGCAGAAGGCTAACCTGAATCACTGTACCTGTTAGCCCTGCAGAGTGTCCCTGGAGAGGCAGAGGGAGAGAGATATTCCTTTCAACAGACCCAATGGGCGGAGACACGAACATGCTGACAGTTAATCAGGTTAGCATGCAAACTGATCTCTCCACAGTCCATCAAGATTTTAACACCCCCTGCTGTCAAGGCAATTCCGGACATAAAACCAAACAAAGCCCATTCAGTGTGATCCATTAAACTCCTGACTGCTGTTCCATCCATCTTCTGGTTTGAGTTTCTAGCAGACGTTGACATTTACAATCACTCTGTAGGGGAGGTCAAGAGCAGGGGTCAACACTGCCACCAATCCTACTGCCTGTGACAGCTGACTCTTCTGGTGGACGAGTGGAAATCCCCTCTCCTCTTGTCCATTAGGTCATGAATATTTGATTGTGTCTTTGAAAGGGTGGTTGAGAAGTAAGCTTCAGTGCACACCAGTCACGTTTCCCTCTTTCCCATTTCAGTTTTACTTCTTCACTACCACCACTCCTTTACTCTCCCCCCTCCCCTCCTCCAAAACACACCGTGTCCTCTGCCCTATCTAGATTTTTTTCTCTCTCATAATGGAAATCTAGCCGAGCACTGTCTCACTGGGGGTAAACACGTGAAACGTTTCAGCGGCAAGCTGGAATGGTGCTTGGTCAGCACGTAAATGATAGATCTACTTTCTTCATTTTGTATCACATACATGTAGGTAGTGAGGAGTTTTATTCTGGACTGTACGTGTGGTGGAGAGAGAGAGAGAGAGAGAGAGAGAGAGAGAGAGAGAGAGAGCGAGCGAGCGAGCGAGAGAGAGAGAGAGAGAGAGAGAGAGAGAGAGAGAGAGAAGATAAACAGATGCAATGCAGAGATGTCATAATTTAATGCAATTCAGAAATACGTGAATGATACAAACAGGACCATTCTACTCTCTTTTTGTTTATTTTATGGACCCCTGCCCCCTATCAAGGCGATTCCAGATATAAAACCAGACAAAGTCCATCTAGTGGCCCATTGACTTTTCTGTTCGCTGTCCCATGTCTACTGGTTGAAGTTTTAGCAGACACCGACATTTGCGCTCACTCTGTTGCAAAGGTCAAGAACAAGGGCTCTAAACTGCCACCTGTCCAATAGTCCATGACATCTCCATCTTCTGGCAGAAATTCCCTCTTCCACTTGTCCATCAAGCAATTGCTTTTTGATGGTCTCTCTGAAAGGGTGGATGAGAAGTACGCTTCTGTGCACGCCAGTCACGCTTCCCTCCTTTCCATTTCAATTTTGCATCTTCACAACCACCACCCTCTATATCCCCCAACCCCCTCCTGCCCCCTCTCGAGACTTTTTTTTGATGACTTAAAACTGGCAGAGCGCTGTCTCACTGGGTTACGCGTGGTCTAACACATGAAACGTGCCACAGGTATGCTGGAGTTATGACATCTCTGTGTTGCACTCTGTTTATCCTCTCTCTCTCTCTCGCTCTCTCTCTCTCTCTCTCTCTCTCTCGCTCTCTCTCTCTCTCTCTCTCTCTCCCACCACACGTACAGTCCAGAATAAAACTACTCACTATGTATATGTAATGTATGTGATACAAAATGAAGAAAGTAGATCCATCATTTACGTGCTGACCTATCACAATTCCAGCATGCTGCTGAAATGTTTGACGTGTTCACACCCAGTGAGACAAACTCAGCAAGATTTCTGTTATGAGAAAAAATCTAGAGGGAGCAGAGGACAGGGTGTGTGTTTTGGAGAAGGAGGGAGGGGGGTAGAAGAGTGGTGGTAGTGAAGAAGTAAAAAACTGAAATGGGAAAGAGGAAAACGTGACTGGTGTGCACTGAAGCTTACTTCTCAACTACCCCCTTTAAAGACACAATCAAAAATTGATGACCTGATGGACAAGAGGAGAGGGGATTTCCACTCGTCTGCCAGAAGAGTCAGCTGTCACAGGGCAATAGGATGAGTGGCAGTGTTTACTCTCCCCCCTCCCCTCCTCCAAAACACACCGTGTCCTCTGCCCCATCTAGATTTTTTTTCTCTCATAATGGAAATCTAGCCGAGTACTGTCTCACTGGGGGTAAACACGTGAAACGTTTCAGCAGTAAGCTGGAATGGTGCTTGGTCAGCACGTAAATGATAGATCTACTTTCTTCATTTGTATCACATACATGTAGGTAGTGAGGAATTTTATTCTGGACTGTACGTGTGGTGGAGAGAGAGAGAGAGAGAGAGAGAGAGAGAGAGAGAGAGAGAGAGAGAGAGAGAGAGAGCAAGCAAGTGAGAGAGAGAGAGAGAGAGAGAGAGAGAGAGAGAGAGAGAGAGAGGAGAGAGATAAGCAGAGTGCAACACAGAGATGTCATAATTTTAATGCAATTCATAAATGGGTGAATGATACAAACAGGACCATTCTACTCTCTTTTGTGTATATTTATGGACCCCTGCCCCCTATCAAGGCGATTCCAGATATAAAACCAGACAAAGCCCATCTAGTGACCCATTAACGTTTCTGTTCGCTGTCCCATGTCTACTGGTTGAAGTTTTAGCAGGCACCGACATTTGCGCTCACTTTGTTGCAGAGGTCAAGAACAAGGGCTCTAAACTGCCACCTGCACAATAGTCCATGACATCTCCATCTTCTGGTAGAAATTCCCTCTTCCACTTGTCCGTCAAGCAATTGCTTTTTGATGGTCTCTCTGAAAGGGTGGATGAGAAGTACGCTTCTGTGCACGCCAGTCACGCTCCCCTCTTTTCCATTTCATCTTTGCATCTTCACAACCACCACCCTCTATATCCCCCAACCCCCTCCTGCCCCCTCGAGACTTTTTTTTGTGATGACTTAAAACTGGCAGAGCGCTGTCTCACTGGGTTACGCGTGGTCTAACACATGAAACGTGCCACAGGTATGCTGGAGTTGTGTTTGGTCAGTAAAGAAATGATAGCATGTTTATTGTAAAGTGCTTAGAGCTTTGTCTGTGACCGAGGATAAGCGCTATATAAATAGCCAATATAATCATAATATAGAGCTCTTTTCCTTCATGTTTGTATCACATACATGCATGTTGGAAGCAGATTTACTTTGACATGTGTTTGTGGTGGGGCGAGAGTGGGGAGGGAGGGGGGGGGCACCAGCAACAACAGACGAGAAGTCACCAGCCACCAACAGAGAGAGAGAGAGACAGAGGAGAGAGGGGGGAGGGAGAGAAGATCTGCCACCAGCCACAACACAGAGAGAGAGAGAGAGGAGTTTTAGAGGACTGAGGAGAGGAAAGAGGAGAGGAGAGAGGAGAGAGGAGAGTGGAGAGAGGAGTGGCTGATCAGTTCATTGTTACAATAATGGCTGAAGAAATGCAATTCGGAAACAGAGTGCTGTTCATCACAGAGACATGTTATAATTTTAATGCAGTTCAGAAACAGGTGAGTGATACAAACAAGACCATTCTACTCTCTTTTCTTCTGTTTATCAACCCCTGTCCCCTATCAAGGCGATTCCAGATATAAAACCAGACAAAGCTGGGGAAAATGTTTGGATCTAGTGACCCATTAACGTTTCTGTTCGCTGTCCCATGTCTACTGGTTGAAGTTTTAGCAGGCACCGACATTTGCGCTCACTCTCTTGCAAAGGTCAAGAACAAGGGCTCTAAACTGCCACCTGCACAATAGTCCATGACATCTCCATCTTCTGGCAGAAATTCCCTCTTCCACTTGTCCGTCAAGCAATTGCTTTTTGATGGTCTCTCTGAAAGGGGGGATAAGAAGTACGCTTCTGTGCACGCCAGTCACGCTCCCCTCTTTTTCCATTTCATCTTTGCATCTTCTCTACCACCACCCTCTATATCCCCCAACCCCCTCCTGCCCCCTCGAGACTTTTTTTTCATGACTTTAAACTGGCAGAGCGCTGTCTCACTGGGTTACGCGTGGTCTAACACATGAAACGTGCCACAGGTATGCTGGAGTTGTGTTTGGTCAGTACAGAAATGATAGCGTGTTTATTGTAAAGTGCTTAGAGCTTGGTCTGTGACCGAGGATAAGCGCTATATAAATAGCCAACATAATCATAATATAGAGCTCTTTCCTTCATGTTTGTATCACATACATGCATGTTGGAAGCAGATTTACTTTGAAATGTGTTTGTGGTGGGGAGAGGGAGGGAGGGAGGGAGAGGGAGAGAGAGGGGGGGGGGGAATGTCACCTTCCACAATAGAGAGAGAGAGAGAGAGACACAGAGAGAGAGGGGGGGGAGAGAATGCCACCAGCCACAACAGAGAGAGAGAGAGAGAGAGAGAGAGAGAGAGAGAGAGAGAGGGAGAGAGAGAGAGAGAGAGAGAGAAAGATCAAATCAGTTCATTCAAAAAATGGTGCAAAATGTTCGGAAAAAGTTTTAACGGTTAGTAATACGAGAAAAGCCACAGGAAGATTACATGAGGGGAGAGAGTGCATGGATCGACCTTTGTGTAACTCCGGGCAATACGATGGCTGTTTAACAGCCAGGTGACAGGTAGGTAGTGGATGACAAGTGGTGGATGATTGTTGGTTACATATTAGTAGATGGTGAGATGGTGCTTGTGAAAAACAGCAACATGCAATGTGATCATGTATTAGCAGAGGAAAAAAGTGGGAAACGGAATGGAGAGAATCATCTGCAATAAAACAGCCACTATAGCTTTCATATTGATAGGGCTGCTTCTGTTGCAAACAACTGTGAACACTCCACACATTTCCTTGTTATTTATTTATTTATTTATTTATTTAGTGATTATATTCATCTACTTCTTTATGCAATTATTTCACTGTATTAGGTTAATTGTGAGAGTACACACATTTGCTTTTATTAATTCATCCATTTATTTGTTCGTGATTTGTATTTATTTGTTCATTTCTTTGTTTGTTTATTCAAAATCAGCAACATGTCTGTGATCATGTATCAGCAGCAGAAAAGAAGTGGAAAATGGGTTGGAGAGAATCATCTGCAATAAAACGACTGCTATAGCTTCATATTGATAGGGTGGCTTCTAGTTCAAACAATTGTAAACGCTTCACACATGTCCTTGTCATTGATTAATTGACTGCTTAATTGATTGATATACTATATTCATTGAGTCATCCATTTATTTACTCATTTAATAATTTGCTTTGTTATCATATTCATTTATTTCATTATGCATTTATGTCACTGTCTCAGGTCAACTGTGAACGCTACACACATTTTGCTTCTATTTCTTTATTTATTCATTCATTTATTTATCTATTTATTTATTTATTTATTCCTATTTAAATCTATTTGTTTATTTCATCTATTCTTTATTGTAAGGGTCAGGGAATATGGGCAGCAGAAGGCTAACCTGAATCACTGTACCTGTTAGCCCTGCAGAGTGTCCCTGGAGAGGCAGAGAGAGAGAGATATTCCTTTCAACAGACCCAATAGAGCGGAGACACGAACATGCTGACAGTTAATCAGGTTAGCATGCAAACTGATCTCTCCACAGTCCATCACGATTTTAACACCCCGCTGTCAAGGCAATTCTGGACATAAAACCAAACAAAGCCCATTCAGTGTGATCCATTAAACTTCCCGACTGCTGTTCCATCCGTCTTCTGGGTTGAGTTTCTAGCAGACGTTGACATTTACAATCACTCTGTAGAAGAGGTCAAGAGCAAGGGTCGAAGTTGCCACCTGCGCGATTGTCCGCGTCACCTACATCTCCTGCCAGGCAAGTAGAAATCCACCCTCCTCTGTCCATCGGGTAATCAATTGTTTTATCGTGTCTTTCAAAGGGTGATTGAGAAGTAAGGTTTAGTGCACACCAGTCGCGTTTCCTTCTTTCCCATTTTAGTTTTACACCTTTTACCACCACCATTTCCCTATATTTTCCTTGCCCCCTCCAGACCTTTTTTTAATTACGGAAATGTAGCATAGTGCTGTCTTACTGGGCAAGGCGTGTTCTACACATGACACGTATTACAGGCATGCTGGAATTGTGCTTGACTAGTACGGAAATGATACAGCTACTACTTCCTTCATTTTTGTATTACATACATGTAGGTTGGAAACAGATTTGGTTTGAGATATGCGTTTGTGGTGGAGAGAGAGAGAGAGAGAGAGAGAGAGAGAGAGAGAGAGAGTGTGTGTGTGTGTGTGTGTGTGTGTGTGTGTGTGTGAGAGAGAGAGAGAGAGAGAGAGAGAGAGAGAGAGAGAGAGAGAGAGAGAGCAGCATAATTCTCCTTCAGTCCAGTAATGTATGGATGACAGATACATGACAATTCTGATCTGTTTCCTTTTATTACACTCATAAAGATACCATGGTAAACAAATGAATTCTGTTACATCTAATTTCCCTCTCTTATGCCTTCACCACACGTGAACAGAACATGCCATTATTGCACAATGTTTGACGACTTGTATCGCACTACAATATTGTAACTCAGGGAGGGCAAGTAGAAATTTGGGGCATGAGTAGTAGAAGATATTTTTTTTTATCAGCTTATCCTCAAGACTACTAAAGATTGGCTTGAGATTCCTAACCCCAAAGAACTATCTAAAACCAGAACAGGAGAAATGGGAGTCAATTAATTCTCTCTCTGCATTGAACCCGTATCGCCTTTAGATTGTTCTGCACCAATTACGTCTGATAAGCACCTGTCCAATTGTACACAGTAGGTCCAGACAGCCTTGGAGCGTGCCATAGCCATTCCTCGCAGTCAGACGTTGACTTCTGCTGATCGTTCAGACGATCAAGCAGACCGTAGAGTGGCTGTGCTCACCTTTCACCCTCACAACCTCCCTGTCCGCAACATCCTTCTCAACAACTTCCACCTCCTCCAGCTTGACCCCAAATTGCAAGAAACCTACCCAAAACCACCCTTGATAGCCTTCAAGAGAGACACAGCGAGAGCACAACCCCTGGGGCACACACCCATGCACTCGCAAAGAGTGCAGTACATGTCCATTCATTGACAGCTGCACCACAGTTGCTGGTCCATCTGGCCAGTTCAGGGTCCTAGCAAGCTTCAACTGTCAATCTGCAGACCTGGTGTACGTCATCGCTTGCACCTTGTGTTCAAAGAAATACACTGGGGAGACGTACCACAGCCTGAATGAAGGTTTTTTCTGAGCACC
>JADBJO010007621.1:67500-70000 GCA_016801955.1 Conus betulinus | reverse complement strand
CAACCCTCACAGTGTTAAGATCTGATATGCTGTCTTAATTGAGTTGAATCGTTGATGACGTTCTTCTACATGCCAATTGACCATGAAGAAAATATTTTTCGCCTCGGATGGAATAAAACTACGCATGACCGCTCAATAACAAACACATAAAAATAAAAATAAAACACAGTTCTTGATTGAGTGAAATTGTGTATGAAATATTACTAATCCAGAAAATTAAAAAAAAAAGGTTATGAGGCTAGACTCCGCCGATTGATTTCCTGTCTAGCTCATTCTGTCGGTGTGGATGATAGATGAGGGTATCATGTGGTCAGTGATGGTTTCATCATGACATCAGGACAGCTTGACTGACCCATCGAACAGCTGCAGGCCTTTACTGGTTCTCACCCGTCGTCCTTCGTAACAGAGCAGCGAAGGGTGGGGTGGGGGGTGGGGAGATTAAGACAGGGGTGGGGCGGCGGGCTGGCTGGAGGCAGGAGCTTTCTGTGAGGGGGATGGAGACTCAGGAGGTGAGAGAGTTATATAGCGGGGAGGAGGCGTGAGAAGATCGTGTCAGAAGTGTGGATTCTGCGTGGACTTTGAAGTTGATGTAAGTGATCTAGATCCTTAAGTAATGTGCGGGTCTGTAAACAGTATGTGATCACCACAGCTTCCTCCTCCTCCTCCTTTCCCTTCTCCTCCTCTTCTTGTTTCTCCCCACCCTCCCTCTCTCTCTCTCTCTCTCTCTCTCTCTGTGTGTGTGTGTGTGTGTGTGTGTGTGTGTGTGTGTGTGTGTGTGTGTATGTGTGTGTACGCATATACGTACATATAGTCACACTCTGAGACAGAGAGATAGAGACACACACATATACGCACAGACAGACAGACAGACAGACAGATACACACACACACACACACACACACACACACACACCACACACACACACACACACACACACACACACACACAAAAGTAGGTCTATCAAACTCACTCCCTGTCTGCGTGGTTGATCACAAACATACGACGCTGTTGATTACGTTACACGGTGCACACACACACACACACACACACACACACACACACACACACACACACACACACACACACACTCTCTCTCTCTCTCTCTCTCTCTCTCTCTCTCTCTCTCTCTCTCTCTCTCTTCACACACACACACACACACACACACACACACACACACACACACACACACACACACACACAAACACACGCACACACACGGACACACTCGTGTACGCACAGGAATCTGTGTATTTGCAGGTGTGTGGCTGTGTATATAAGCGCGCGCGCTCATGTGGCTGTCCCTCTATCTCTTCTTTAGGTTCCAACAAACATCATGGCCTGATGGGCTACAAATACATTTGCTTCAGTAGTATATGATAAACATATAACCGTGTCTGCATTGAGAGAGAGAGAGAGAGAGAGAGAGAGAGAGAGAGAGAGAGAGAGAGAGAGAGAGAGAGAGAACTACTGATAGCAGATGCAGCATTTCAGCATTTCTCCAGTATTTCAGTACATTTATCAGGAATCCTCATATTATCTGAACAGAACTCCACGCGACACTAGGAGTCAGTCACATGTCTAATTCGTCCCCTACCACGTGAGAATGTCACGAGGAATGAATATCATAATGCACGTATCCGTTTCACAGAGACTAGTAAAATATCTCGTTGGATCTTTCTATTTCATTCGGGTCTTTTTTGTTCCCCCCCCCCCCCCCCTTACATTTTGGAAAGATACGTTGAAGTTTGAATTGTTCACAAACGACTGAGGTTTTGAAAAAAAAAAATCCGACTGTATCTCCACCACAAATAATCTGTTTTAACTGTAACAATACCAACACTGCGGAAAGTTTCCCCCACACACTCCCTCCCCCCCCCTCCACCCCCTTTCCCAGTTTCTTCTTCATTAATGTGCTTGTTTTATGATTTACTATTTGAAAGAAATGCAATAAAATGTTTATAAAAACACTGCTGAATAGAAAGTTGGGTAAGGAGAGGAAGGAATGAAAGGGGGAGGGGGGAGGGGCGGGGGGAGGCGACTCGCGCTGTTCTGACCGATGAAAGTGGTGTGACCTTTGTACATGTGTGCAAGACACGCACTGAAAAAAAAAATGACACAGGAGAAATACAGAAAGGGCGAGTTTGATTGACCATTGTTCGACCACTGTGGTGTTAGACGCCACTGGAATCGTGCAATGAAATAAGAAATGCACGACGAGGCCTATCAGAGAATTATTATTGGCTGGTGGAAGAGTGAAGGAGAGGCAAAGCCAATTCGGGGGCAGACAGGCCTTGTCTGGCCTGGTATATGGAATGTGCCCCTTGGAGGGGTTGAACAATAGTAATGGGATTTTCGAGAGAGACTGGTTGCTTTTTCTGAGCTGAATAATTCACTGTCAGCACTTTCTGTCTCATATTCTCTGTCTCACGCACCATCACTGTCCGTCGACCCGTCGTCTGTCTGTCTGTCTGTGTTTCTGTTATCCAAGATAGCTATTCG
>JADBJO010007621.1:45000-60000 GCA_016801955.1 Conus betulinus | reverse complement strand
CAAGCTCCTGGCAGTGTCATGTGTCTTTAATTGTGAAAAAGGGTATGTCGACGGGAAAAAATTGACCGCTTATGCAAGGTTTCGGGGGAAAAAAAAAAAGAGATTAAAGGCTTGTGCCTTGCTCCCCCAACTCATGGGAACCATGAAACATTCATGCATGTGTGAGTGTGGGGAAAGGACCCGGGATATTTTTGTGGACAAAACCCAGTGCTATACGCTGGACATTGTGCGCGGTTCTTCTTCTTTTTTTTTTTTTACCAGGGTGAAAGGCTACGTTTTTCCTCCTTGTTTTTTTTTTTCCCTCGTTGTGCTGAACTGAAATATGTATGCCGTTGATAACTGTTATATTTTCTTATCTACAAGGTGTTTGAATATCACGCTTGGCGTGTTCTTGGAGATGATATGAAATGTAATGCATTTAGTATGTGGAGTGCAGAGGAGAGGGGGGTAGCTCCTCTGTCACATTCAGTTGTGCACCGCCCGTGTGGATCATGCATCCCCTCAGTAAACCCTCACATAGGTGTAGTGTGAGAGGGAAGAGTTAGACCTGGATGAAGGGTGTGTGTGTGTGTGTGTGTGTGTGTGTCATTTTAATAACTGTGCAGGGAAGTGTCTTGCACGTGTTCTGTGCGTAAAGTGTGTTGTTAATGCTTAGCGTGGGTTGAATGTGAGTATGTGTTTTATGTAGGGTGGAGGGAGAACCTTCGCTATGCCAGTGTTCGGCGCTCTCATTCTTTTTTTGCTTTTGCTTTTTTTTCGGTAAGAGGCCACGTCCTCCGTTGGTAGCCATATTTGTTTTTCCACTTCGTCGTGGAGAGTTGCGGAACCGGGCCGGAACCCTTCGCTGGGGAAGGCAGTCCGCTGAACTTGGGAAGGATCTCAATCCTGGGGCTACCAACAACATTCTTCCGAGTCGTCCCAGACTCTCACTTCCTTCGTTGGGGGTGGCGCATCTACTGGTGGGGCTTTGGGCTCTTCGCTGAGTGAAGCTTGCCAGTAGCTCTCTCTTTTTCTCTTCACCCCCGCCGTTCTGGTAAATATATATATGTATAAATATGGTGTTGTATTCTCGTTGGGTTGGAGAGCTTGTACGCCAAAATGGGATTGGTATTTATTCGGTCAATACGTATTTAAGTGGCATTGAGGTCATTTATTTTAAGTTGGATGTTTAGTAATGGCTCTGTTTGGGGAGCTACTTGTAGACTTGACATATATATATCTAGTTCTGTCTTGAAGTCGGTCATATTTGGATAAATGTTGGAGTCGGGATATTCCGGAAGCGATACTTCAAGGATTGAAGCAAATTGTTTATTTTATTTTTTTTTTTTTTTTTTTTTAAACATCAAGTCGGGTCCGGAACGGAACGAGTTGCCGCCGACTAACATTCAGTCGACTAGCGGAGATTTCCGATGTGGCGCTCCCGCCATAGGTCCCGCTCCCTGTCTTGTTTGTTTGTCTCTGTCATTTTTTTTTTTTTTATTTTTTTTTTTTTTTTTAGTATGTTTGTAAATAATATGGAAGAATGAATGAGTTTTTGAATTTCATCTGGCATTAATTCAAAATGTAATGTGAACTTCCAAGAGTTTATTGTATTGTAATTTGTAATGTGTGAATGAGACGAAATTTAGAATTGTGGTAAAGGAAAACAATGAAATGAGGAAAACAACAAGATTGAAGAATAGATGAAACCAAAAGAAAACAAATTGTAAAAGTTTTGTTTTTCCTTTGAATTCTTTAAATTGTACGTACACGGTCCACACATGCCCTGCATTCACACACATAATCCACAAAAATATCATGATTATGCGGTGAGGGACTGACATCCGCCGCAGGGCGTTTCCTTTTCGTTTCTTGGGGAGACAGGTCACAGTTGCTGACGTTGGGCGACCTGGAGGATGGTCCCAGAGTGGGGATACCGGAGCCGAGCCTGGAGTGCTGGAGGAGTCCGGCGCAAGGAGGAATCTTCTAGACGCCAGTGAAGAGAACAGCCAGTCTTGCTCCAGAGATCCAGTCAGCGGGACAGTCGTCAACAACTCAGTTATGTGGCAAGTGTGTGTGGTGTATGGGCTGTGGATTTGTGTGCGTGCGCTAGTGTGATCTAATGTATATTGTTATGCCCTGTTTGTTGTATTAGTTTGTTTCTTTCCCTCCCCTTCCTCTTCTATTTGTTGGGGGTAGCTTTAGTTGGTGATAGGTTGGGTGGCAGTGGGATCCGGGTGGTGGTGTTTTTTTTTTTTTTTTAGCTCCCCTCTATCGGGTTATTTTTGTCCCCTTAGCGATAGTTAGCTCCTGATAGGATCTGCTGCACTCTTCTTTGTTTTTTTTTTTTTTTTGTAGTTATTCTTTTTCCTGTCTTTCCTCCCTCTTCTTTGATAGGTGCCCCATTCCATAAATGGAGTGTATGTGTGAGTGATTGGGATGCTTGATATGTTTGGGTAAATTTGTATATTTAAAATTTAATAAATATTGTTTGTTTCCGTACTTCCTGGAGTGGTCTGGAGATAGTGAGTGGTTTAGTGTTGTCTCTCTGTGCTCTTTGTCTGTCCCTGCCTCATTCCCCTGACAGGGTCTTTTACCCTTTGACAGATATGGGGGCTCGTCCGGGATTGAGGTCAGGTAGTACAGACAGTGAGTACTAATTTGAGCAGCACTTGACCCTTACTTGCCTTCCGCGCTCCCGGAGGTGCGTGTTTGTGTTTGTGTTAGTGTGTAGCGGGAGGTTGGTTGGGGAGGGGTTCTAGAGTGTAGGGAACCCTTCAGCCGGGAGCGGTTACCGGATCGGGATTTGCCGCAGCGGAGATTTGCGCTACTTGGCAAGGTCGTCGGCGTTCAATTCCGGATCCGAGCCGGTGTTTGTCCGTTTGTACCATCGGTTAGTCGCGTTAGTTATATTACCGTAGTTTTATATTTTATTTAAAATATTATTGGCAAAGTAAGGGGGGGGGGTTATTTTTTTGGACTAGTAGGTTTTGCTTGTGCAGAGTCTTCAAGGTCAGTGTTTGTTCTGACTTAGGAAGTAGGTCACATTTGCCCAGTACCCAAGCCTGCGACTGATTTAGCAAGGTGAGGTAGGTAGGCTTGCGGAATTTCCTTTTTTTTTTTTTTTTTTGTTGCAAAATCAGTGTGCTAGGGAGTGACCAATCCTCTTGCTTTCTTTTCTATTACTAAATTGTTGAATTGTTGCTCTTTGCGCTAAGTGATATTTTGCACAGTATAACGACTTTCTTTTTTTTCTGCTATTTTCTATTCTTATCTTTTCGCTTAAGCAGTTTATATTGTTTACCTAGCCTAATTACCTAACATTAAGGTGAGTGAAAGGTTGGTGTGAACAATAAAGTTGTGAGTGGTGTGCCAACCCTGCGCTGAGCGAAAGTGATTTTTTTTTTTTTTTTTTTTTTTTGATTGAAGAAATTCAAACCTAGATCATTAAACTTTACCGATAGACTCTATAAGTAATTACCCGGTAGTCAAGTTTGCAGACTTGCGGGCCCGTTCCATGGGAAAAACCGTGTTGTGCGTGCGTGTTGCCGACCTTTTTCTTCCGGAGTCTAATAGTGCAGTGCAAGTGGTAGACGTTGATGCTGGGGTCATATTTAAAAAAAAAAAAAAAAAAAAAAAAAAAAAAATAGTTGCGCTGCCGATGTGTACACGTGTCGTGCGTGTTTACCGTTCCAGTTTTGCGTGCGTTCCGTCGTTTGAGCGTTGCGTTATCCGTTATTTTATTTA
The DNA here is from genome assembly GCA_016801955.1 of Conus betulinus. NCBI lineage: Eukaryota > Metazoa > Mollusca > Gastropoda > Neogastropoda > Conidae > Conus > Conus betulinus. Next base: position 56,274 of record JADBJO010007621.1, on the reverse strand, counting down.
CTGCGTATGATATATGTTTACTTCAGGCTCCGTCGTTTATTTGTTTACTGCGAGGTCCGTTGTTTACCGTGATGTCATTGGGTTAGTAGATTCAGATTTGACTAGTGTAGCGAGTTTCAGAAGATTGGGCTTCATTGCGTACTAGCATTTGTCGAGAGAAGGAAATCGGGTCAACGTTGGCTTGTGACACATTGAGGTGTCAGCCGTTGATTTTATGTCAATCTGGGTCATTCTCTTTCCCGTTGTTGAGACAGTTGGTCACGTCACGTTGAGTGAAACTTTTTGCTTGTAGACTAGACATTTCTGGAGCTGAAGTGGGTGTAGGGAAACATTTTTGATTGCGTGGAACCTAAGGTTACTGGTTGGCAAGGATCAGTCACGGGGAGTTGACTGAATTGTTTTCGAATTTTGCCAGGTAACACTTGGTTTTGTGGGCAGACATATGAATTCCCTACTTTTTTTTTGGAGTTCTCACTGACAAGGTCAAGAGGCTTAGTGTTTTGATTTGTGTTGAGAGATCCAGTTCATTAGGATACACTTAGCCTATTTGGTCGCATTGAGGTGGCTGGGATCTTTGCAAATACTCTTGACAAAGGAGAGTGGAACTTAATTTGTTAAGCGAAAAAAAAAAAACATTCTTTGGTAGTTTATATTAGCGGTGAGAAGGTGTACACTTTTTGATTACTTGGTTTTGAATCAAGTTAGTGGCAGAGCATAATAGTGTTCACTATGGCTACAGGGGAAAGTCGTTACCTCACCAGATCCCAGGTAAAAGGGACTGGAATTGTGCCGGGACTAAGTATGTCTACGTCCCCTACTACAACGCAGGGGACAATTGGAACAACTACACAAGTCGTCTTTTCGTCAGGCGAGGTCAGCAGCCATCATTTGCTTCCCCTTCAGTGTGTTTGCCATCTACTCCCCAGGGAATTAGGCCTTCTTACGGTGGTACGCCACCGCCTTCTGCCTTGAGACATCAACCTCCTATAGTACCCTCTCAGGTGACTACTTACAGAGGTTTACACCTCCGCCTTATACTTCTGGATACCCACCATGGATCCTTTCATGGTGATGAAACTTGAGAGAGAAGAGAAGAAAGGAAGCAATGGAGAGAAGAGAGCGGGAAGAAAGGAGGAAAGAAAGGGAAGAAGGAAAGAAGACGGGAAAAGAAGAGAGAGAAGCCAAGGAAAGAAGGGAAAAGGAAGAGAGAAGCCAAGGAAAGACGGGAAAAAGGAAGAGAGAGAAGCCAAGGAAAGACGGGAAAAAGAAGAGAGAGAAGCCAAGGAAAGAAGGGAAAAAGAAGAGAGAGAAGCCAAGGAAAAGAAGGGAAAAGAAGAGAAAGCCAAGGAAGAGGGAAAAGGAAGAGAGAGAAAGCCAAGGAAAGACGGGAAAAGGAAGAGAGAGAAGCCAAGGAAAGACGGGAAAAGGAAGAGAGAGAAGCCAAGGAAAGACGGGAAAAGGAAGAGAGAGAAGCCAAGGAAAGAAGAAGGAAAAGGAAGAGAGAGAAGCCAGAAAAGAGAGAAGAAAATAGATGGAAAATAGAGAAAAGAAAGACGGTTGGAAAGGGAAGAGAAGAGGGAAGGAAGAAGAGGAGAACAAATGCGATGAAGAAGGGAAGAAAGCGACAAGAGCGAGAAGAGAGGGCGGTTCAAGAAAAAGCAGAAAGAGATGCAAGAGATAAAAGGGAACAGGAGTTCCAAGCAAAGATGGAAGAGAAAGGAATCAACTTAGAACAGAAGTGCTAGAGCAGTTGGGTTACTCCAGGGGAGGAAACCACTTCATCACCTGGTGTTCAAGAATTATCACAAAGTGCCGAGGGAACCAGGATTAACGTGGACCTGCACTTAGCCCCACCCATGCTACACATGCCTGTATACAGTGAGGGAGATTCCATTGATACCTTCCTGAAACACTTTGAATCAGTGGCAGATAGTTTCCACTTGAATAATGAACAGAAGGCATTATATCTTGTTGGAAACTTGACAGGAAAAGCCAAGGAAGCATTCGTCAACATTCCAAAAGAACCAGTTACGAGGAGTTGAAGGCTGCTTTGCGCCGGAGGATGCACATGACTGCAGAATCATATAGGAGGCAGTTCCGCACCATGAAGAAAATGGCGGATGAAACTTTCCAACAGTTCGGAGACAGACTGTCAAGAGTGTTAGACTATTGGTTGGAAACTGCGAAGATGGATGTCAAAGATTGTTTCCTGTTGGAACAACTCATGAACTCTGTTTCACCTGACTTACAGTGCAAGTTAGGAGAGGCCCAACCAGAGTCATTCAAGCAGGCCATCAGGATTGCGGAAGCTTTCGCAGATGCCCGGCGTTATTTTAGGCCAGCGTACCAGGGACAAGCGAGGAAACAGGCAAGGAGGAGACCAACACTGGACAAGCCTCTCAGCCTGAAAGTGGTGCTAAGTTCTCCAAAGGAAATGCGAAAGAACGACTTAGGAAGTGCTACTTGTGCGGTGACCTCAACCACATCGTGAAGGACTGTCCTAAGCGACTCCCGTTGACCAAGACATTTGCCCAAACTAAGGTGGCATTTGGAGAAAGTGAGATCACTACACCATCCTGCCCTACGTTTCCCTCTGTGGTGTGTGGCGGCAAAGCCATTGAAGCCATTCGTGACACTGGAGCCACGACAATATTCGTCGACGAGAAGTTGGTACCGCCTGAGGCACCACGTGGAAGAGATGTCAGGTATCGGGGATCGAATCTTCCTTCAAGTGTGAACAGGTGTACTGTCCTGGTGGATATTTCCACACCATACTTTCAAGGAAAGGTATGGGCAGTGGCATTACAGCGGCCAGCGTACTCCCTTCTGATTGGGAACTCGGTATGTTTTGAGGATGGTCGGTCGCACCAGTGACATTTCAGTCGAGTTGCCACCGGAAGTATTTGTGGCTGCCACTACGCGTTTCACAAACGCAAAGAGAAAAAGAAGCTTTGAAACCTCTACTGAAACCATTGTCCCAGCATGATATGGTGACGTTGGATCCAGCTACCGTGCGAGGTCTTCAGGGTAAGGATCCTACGATCAACACCATTCGGAATATGGTAGGAAAACCTCCCAAGGACAAGAAGAATGGATCAGTGTCGTTCATCGTGCGACAAGGATTGATCCACAGACAATTTGCATCGCGAGATGTGTCAGTAACCCAGTTGGTGGTGCCTAAAGCGTTACGAAACACAGTTCTACGCCTTGGACACGATACTCCTATGGCAGGACATCTAGGCACAAGACGTACACTGGAAAGAATCCAACACGACTTCTACTGGCCTGGAATATCTCAAGATGTCAGGAAGTATTGTCGAACTTGTGATGCGTGTCAAAGGACTACTCCCAAGGGGCGAATTACCAAGGTTCCTCTGGGAATAGTTCCCCTGATTGGAACGCCTTTCAGCAAGGTCGGGGTTGACCTTGTTGGACCTATTATTCCTGCTTCAGATCGAGGGCATCGATACGTGCTTGTGACGGTGGATTATGCAACTCGCTATCCAGAGGCAGTGCCCCTCAAGAGAGATTGATGCAGTGACGGTAGCGGAAGCACTTGTGGAAATATGGTCGAGGACGGGCATTCCAGATAAGGTAATGTCAGATCAGGGAAACCCAATTTCTTTCAGAAACCATGTCTGAAGTGTATAAACTTCTTCAGATTCAGCGGGAAACCACAACGCCATATCATGCTCAGGCCAATGGACTTGTGGAGAGATTCAACGGAACTCTCAAGCAAATGCTACGGAAACTGGCGCAAGAGCAACCCAGGAATTGGGATCGCTTCATTCCGGCTGTATTGTTTGCGTATAGAGAAGTTCCACAGGAAAGTATGGGATTTTCTCCCTTTTGAGTTACTCTATGGCCGTACAGTCAAAGGACCCATGGCGATATTGAGGGACCAGTGGACCCGTGAAGAAACAACAGGTGAACCCAGACTCAAGTTGAGTATGTGTTGGAGCTCAAGGAAAGATTGCTTCCACCTGTGAGTTAGCCCACAGAAATCTCGCACATGCTCAGAAGCGGTATAAGTCTTTCTATGACAAGAAAACCCGCCAGAGATGGTTCGAGCCAGACGACGAAGTCTTGTTGTTGCTTCCTTTGCATCACAACAAGTTGCAACTATCGTGGCAAGGACCATTCAAGATTGTAAAACGTGTCGGCGATTGGGACTATGTTGTGCGCATAAAGGGGAAGGAGAAGCTCATACATGCCAACTTGTTGAAAAAGTATGAGAGAAGAGAAACCTGCAGCGCTGGGTATGCACCAGTAGTCATCGAAGAGACTAAGGAGACGCCTCCTGTTACGTTTGACATCTCAAGTGTGACTACACGATCCGAGGAATCCTGGGAAGACGTAAAGGTCGCTGAAGGACTGTCTGGGGAACAGAGGGAAAACGTGCGAGCCCTTTGTAGAGAATACCAAGATGTTCTCTCAGATGTACCCTTAAGGTGCAACTTAGGTACCTGTTCTCTAGTGCTCACTCAAGAGGACCCAGTCAGGGTGCGACAGTATCCTTTGCCATTCTCAAACAGAAACCATCAAGACGGAAATACAGGATATGCTGCGCATGGGGGTGATTGAGCGTTTGTAGTTCGCCTTACTCCTCACCCATTCTGTTGGTCAGGAAACCAGATGGAAAGATGAGGTTCTGTGTCGACTTTCGTCGACTGAATAAGGTGTTGAAATTCGACGCTGAACCTATTCCGGACGTTGACAAGATCTTCACCCAACTGGCTAAGGCGCAGTATTTCACAAAGCTTGATTTAGCAAAGGGATATTGGCAAATACCAATGGAACCTGCCGACAGAAGCAAGACTGCCTTTACTACTCCTGAGGGCCAATTCAGGTTCAAAGTTATGCCCTTTGGGCTCAAGACTGCAGGAGCCGTCTTCAGCAGGATAATGAGACTCGTGCTTGAACCGTTGCAGATGAGAGATGTCCACAATTTTATTGATGACATATTATTGGCCACTGACAGCTGGGAGAGACACATGGAAGCACTCAGGATGCTTTTTGAGCGTCTGCGACAGGTACAGCTGGCGGCCCGTCCCCACTAAGTGTCGGATAGGGGAGACTGAAATTGCCTTTTTAGTCACGTCGTGGGACAAGGATTCATGTCTCCTGAAAGCGACAAAGTTCAAAGGATTGAAGAGGCCAAACCACCAAAGACCAAGAGGGAATTACGCTCGTTCCTTGGTCTCGTTGGCTACTACCGCAAATTTCATTCCCCATTTCGCTGAAGTGGCAAAACCCCTGACAGACAAAACTGGAGCTCGAAAGCCAGAAACGCTGATGTGGGGAGATGCAGACGTAGCTGCATTCGAGAAAAACTCAAGGGAGCGATTCTCCAACAACCCCCCTCCCAGTTGGCGAACCCTGAGAAGCCATTTGTACTCAGAACAGACGCGTCCAGCATGGGTTGGGGGCAGTACTCTTGCAGGATCAAGGGAAAGGATTGTTACCCATCGCCTTCGCAAGTAAGAAACTAGTGGGAGCGGAAAAGAATTACCACACTATTGAGCAAGAGTGCCTTGCAGTGGTATGGGCCACACGCCGATTCTACCCTTACTTGTACGGGCGGGAGTTTGTTCTCCAGACGGATCACCATCCCCTTGCTTATCTGCATCGCATTCGGCCTGTCAGCCGACGCCTTATGGGATGGGCAATTGAACTGCAGAGTCTTGCCTTCTCTTTTCAACATATCCCTGGACGCTGCAATGTGGAAGCTGACTACCTGAGTCGAATGTCTTAAGTCCAATGGAGTGTGACCAGTGTTGTAAAAAGGGAAGTGACTGTGTATAACCCCTTTAAAAAAAAGGGGTGTGTAGAGTTGTGCGATAAAAGTAGCAGCTTGTGTGCACCATTCAAGGATTTTTCTGATATGTGAAGGTGGATAATTGGTTTTATTATGCACGGTCGTATATTTAGACCAGTTCCATTCGGGGCTGCATCAAGCTGTGCCTCATTGGCACAAGCTTTTTTGGTTGGGGGGGGGTATATTGTCACGGGCGGACCAGTGTTTGAACTTATACACTGAGTTTTAATGGGCTGTTCGTCACAGAGGTTGACAGCAGCTTGCACATAGTATGTGGAGTGCAGAGGAGAGGGGGGTAGCTCCTCTGTCACATTCAGTTGTGCACCGCCCGTGTGGATCATGCATCCCCTCAGTAAACCCTCACATAGGTGTAGTGTGAGAGGGAAGAGTTAGACCTGGATGAAGGGTGTGTGTGTGTGTGTGTGTGTTGTGTGCTGTCATTTTAATAACTGTGCAGGGAAGTGTCTTGCACGTGTTCTGTGCGTAAGTGTGTGTTGTTAATGCTTAGCGTGGGTTGAATGTGAGTATGTGTTTTTATGTAGGGTGGAGGGAGAACCTTCTTCGCTATGCCAGTGTTCGGCGCTCTCATTCTTTTTTTTTTGCTTTTTTTCCGGTAAGAGGCCACGTCCTCCGTTGTAGCCATATTTGTTTTTTCACTTCGTCGTGGAGAGTTGCGGAACCCGGGCCGGAACCCTTCGCTGGGCGGAAGGCAGTCCGCTGAACTTGGGAAGGATCTCAATCCTTGGGCTACCAACAACATTCTTCCGAGTCGTCCCAGACTCTCACTTCCTTCGTTGGGGGTGGCGCATCTACTGGTGGGGCTTTGGGCTCTTCGCTGAGTGAAGCTTGCCAGTAGCTCTCTCTTTTGTCTTCACCCGCCGTTCTGGTAAATATATATATGTATAAATATGGTGTTGTATTCTCGTTGGGTTGGAGAGCTTGTACGCCAAAATGGGATTGGTATTTATTCGGTCAATACGTATTTAAGTGGCATTGAGGTCATTTATTTTAAGTTGATGTTTAGTAATGGCTCTGTTTGGGGAGCTACTTGTAGACTTGACATATGTATCTAGTCTGTCTTGAAGTCGGTCATATTTGGATAAATGTTGGAGTCGGGATATTCCGGAAGCGATACTTCAAGGATTGAAGCAAATTGTTTATTTTATTTTTTATTTTTTTTTTTTTTTTTTTTTAAATCAAGTCGGGTCCGGAACGGAACGAGTTGCCGCCGACTAACATTCAGTCGACTAGCGGAGATTTCCGATGTGGCGCCGCCCGCCATAGGTCCCGCTCCCTCTTGTTTGTTTGTTTGTCTCTGTCATTTTTTTTTTTTTAGTTTTTTTTTGCAAGTATGTTGTAAATAATATGGAAGAATGAATGAGTTTTATGAATTTCATCTGGCATTAATTCAAAATGTAATGTGAACTTCCAAGAGTTTATTGTATTGTAATTTGTAATGTGAATGAGACGAAATTTAGAATTGTGGTAAAGGAAAACAATGAAATGAGGAAAACAACAAGATTGAAGAATAGATGAAACCAAAAGAAACAAATTGTAAAAGTTTTGTTTTTTTCCTTTTTTTCTGAATTCTTTAAATTGTACGCACACGGTCCACACATGCCCTGCATTCACACACATAATCCACAAATATCATGATTATGCGGTGAGGGACTGACATCCGCCGCAGGGCGTTTCCTTTTCGTTTCTTGGGGAGACAGGTCACAGTTGCTGACGTTGGGCGACCTGGAGGATGGTCCCAGAGTGGGGGATACCGGAGCCGAGCCTGAGGAGTGCTGGAGGAGTCCGGCGCAAGGAGGAATCTTCTAGACGCCAGTGAAGAGAACAGCCAGTCTTGCTCCAGAGATCCAGTCAGCGGGACAGTCGTCAACAACTCAGTTATGTGGCAAGTGTGTGTGGTGTGTATGGGCTGTGGATTTGTGTGCGTGCGCTAGTGTGATCTAATGTATATTGTTATGCCCTGTTTGTTGTATTAGTTTGTTTCTCCCCCCTTCCTCTTCTATTTGTTGGGGGTAGCTTTAGTTGGTGATAGGTTGGGTGGCAGTGGGATCCGGGTGGTGGTGTTTTTTTTTTAGGGCTCCCCTCTATCGGGTTATTTTTTTGTCCCTTAGCGATAGTTAGTTCCTGATCCTGATAGGATCTGCACTTCTTTTTTTTTTTTTTTTCTTTGAAGTTATTCTTTTTTCTGTCTTTCCTCCCTCTTCTTTGATAGGTGCCCCATTCCATAAATGGAGTGTATGTGTGAGTGATTGGGATGCTTGATATGTTTGGGTAAATTTGTATATCTAAAATTTAATAAATATTGTTTTTTTCCGTACTTCCTGGAGTGGTCTGGAGATAGTGAGTGGCTTAGTGTGTGTCTCTCTGTGCTCTTTGTCTGTCCCTGCCTCATTCCCTTTTTGTTTTGGAAAAAGTTGTTGTTTTTTTTCTTTTTCCCAGGGGAAGCGGGTGGTCGGGAACCGTTCCTGGTGGTATCATGGGTGGTTCTTTATGAAAAGAGCATGTTGACGGAAAACACGGATCACTTGCCCTATCATGCCTTCGGGGCAAAAGGGAAGGAGTTCAAAGTCTTGTGCCTCGGCTCACCTAGTCATGGACACTGTGCAATATGCATGCATGCTGAGTATTGAACATAGGACACAGGGTGATTGGTTTACCATATGTATGGGGGGGAGTTGATTTGGAGGATAAACTGGTTGATGGCGGTCTACACAAGGGCGTTGGCGAGAGTTCATATATAAAAAGCTTTTTTGTCTATGACACTGGAGTTGTCAAACGTAAATGTAAAGGCCCCCCCACTGGCTTATGCTGGTCCCAGCAATCGTCCAGGTGAGTTTCGTGAAAAGTAAAGAAAAAGGAGAAAAAACAATGAAAATGAATATGCTTGAGATTGGTGAAGAGTGCTGAAAAAAAAAGAAAAAACAAACAATTAATCAATATTCTTGAAACTGGTGAAAAGTGCTGAAAGAGAGAGAGAGAGAGAAGAGAGAGAGAGAGAGAGAGAGAGAGAGAGAGATCTTCAATAGATGAAGATATTTTCTATATTGATCTTTATTATTAATGCTTTTTTTTCTCGTTTTACGTGAACTTTTCCCCAGAATAGAATACCTACGAGCAGTCTACATTTCTGTTGAGAGGGACGCAGGAACAGTGGGTGTGCATTCGTGAAGTCATGAAGTTTGAAACAGCTTTTGTGACTAGTCATGGCCGAAAACGAGAAAATAAAACTGTTATAGATCTGTAAGAACCGGGGGAACTTTACGTGTAAAAAAGAGCGTGTGTGACACTGTAGATGCCAAACTTTGAAAGAAAAAGTGTTTTTGAGTCCGTGAGAATCGGTTTATGTGTTGAGTTTGAAGTGTGTGTGTGTGTGTTTTTTTGTTGAAACCCTAGTAGAAATAATTTCATGTAAATAAAGTAAAAGTGTAGTTGTTCGGTAAAAAGGGAACTCCCTTGTTTCACCCAACTAGCTGTGTGTTGCCGTCGCGTGAGCGAGACTGTGGCAGGGAGAATTGATTGATTACATCCCCCTTCACTGAGGGTTTAGACTCCTCTTGACCGTTCGCTTAGATATGTCACAGGCGGAAGTTTGCTAGAAGTTTGGTCAGAAGACGTGACACTTGTGTGTGTGTGTGTGTGTGTGTGTGTGTGTGTGTATGTGTGTGTGTGTGTGTGTGTGTGTGTGTGTGTGTGGATATAGATACATCACAGTTCAGTATCCACAATGTCACAAGCCAGATTAGTTTACATACTGACCTGATTGTCTGTCGTTATTTTTGGCCTTTTCCTTTTTTGTTGACTCTTTCCGTCTGTTATCTCCAGGGACCAACTGGATGGGGTTATCGTTGCATGGTTTCATGCCAAAACTGAATTGTTGACGCGCTGGATTATCTATGTCAGCTTCGTGTTGTTTTGGCTTGCAACATTTTATATCGACATCTTGATTGGTTGCACTCCCCTGGTCTTGTAACAATTTGCAGGGATTTAGCGATTGTCTCTCGTCTCATGCAACGGGGAAAGGAAGACAGGAGCGGAGGCAGGGAGACGCTGACTTAGGAAGAGGTGGGCGGTAGAGTGGGGGGTAATGCACACACACACACACACACACACACACACACACACACACACACACACACACACACACACACACACACACACACGCACGCATGCACGTACGCACGCACACACACACACACAAAGACAGACAGGCAGACACACACATACACACAGTCAATATGATATTTTTGTTATGTTTATCGCTGGAACTAATCAGAAACCCTTAAACAATTTCTCTGGAAGGATTAGAAGTCTATGCATAAAATACGCTTACATTGGCTTCAAACGAAAATCTGTAAAACGTATATAATATGTGTTTGTGAAACACTCTGTGTAGATAATTCATTAATTAACTGTCAAGAGTATAGGAAAATGTATCGCAAGTGTAGTTTATTTTCCATCAGATGGATCAGACGGTACTCCCATACGTATTAAATGACTATCTACATCCTTGCTCAATTATATTAGTCTTTGATTTTCCCTACTTGTTTGGTCTTTGAATCGTTAGGCGTTTTGAGAGGTGTTCCCTCTTCATTACGTCACCCATTACCTTAAATGCTTTGAAACATATCCCAGACTATCATACCTCAACACACTCATACACTCACACGTACACATACGCTCACTAAACACACACGCATACATACAGGCTTCCACACACACACACACACACACACACACACGCACGCACGCACACACACACACACACACACACACACACACGCACGCGCGCGCGCGCGCGCGCGCGCGCGCACTCATGCGCGCGCGCGCCTACTCTTTACAATATAACCTCATGCCCATATACACATACACACACGTACACGCACACTCACTACACTACACTACACACACACACACACACACACACACACACACACACACACACACACACACACCCTACCACCACCACCACCACCACCACAACCACAACTACAACCAACAACAACAACAACGCAAACTCCAAATGTTATAATCTTTGTAGATGAAATGTTTTTTGTTGTTCTCTCTCTCTCTCTCTCTCTCTCTCTCTCTCTCTCTCTCTCTCTCTCTCTCTCTCTGTGTGTGTGTGTGTGTGTGTGTGTGTGTGCGTGTGCGCGCGCTAGAGACAAATTGTGTTCTGTTGATCAGACAGATAGAAGAAGAATGATATTGTGTTCCGGTCTCGGAGATATAAAGTAAATCTTTAGGTAGCATTTTCTGTACAGCAAGATCAAAAGCCTTTTTCAAATGAAGAAAAACAGACCCTGTTATTCTGCTTTGGTTCATTGTGGACAATCACGTGACGTCAAGTCGGACTAAGGCACTTTGACAAGAATGGTCATGGCGAGAACCCACAGAGAAGACGTGGCAACGTAGTTTTTTTTGCGGCGTATGCTTTATCC
>JADBJO010007621.1:35000-40000 GCA_016801955.1 Conus betulinus | reverse complement strand
AGTGCAGCGCTGTCGTGTTGTCTGATATGGTATGGAATGTAGCCCTATCATGCTGTCTCTCTAATGGAATCGAGTACATCTCAGTCATGTTGTCTCAAATGGTATGGAGTGCAGTTCTATCATGTTGTCTCAGAAAATATGGAGTGCAGCCCTTTCATGTTGTCACAAGTACTATAGAGTGCAGCCCTGTCACGTTGCCTCAAATGGTATGGTGGGCAGCTTGTCATGTTGTCTCAAACGGTATAGAAGGTAGCCCTGTCACGTTGTCTCAAATGGAGCTCGGTCATGCTGTCTCAAATGGTATAGAATGTAGCCCTGTCATGTTGTCTCAAATGGTATGGTGTGCAGCGTTGTCGTGTTGTCTGAAAGGGTATAGAATGTAGCCCTGTCATGTTGTCTCAAATGGTATGGTGTGTTCCGGTGTTGTGTTGTCTGACAGGGTATAGAATGTAGCCCTGTCATTATTTCTCAAATGGTATGGTGTAAAGCGCTGTCGTGTTGTCTGAAAGGGTATAGAATGTAGCCCTATCATGTTGTCTCAAATGGTATGGAGCTCTGTCATGTTGTCTCAAATGGTATGGAGCTCTGTCATGTTGTCTCAAATGGTATGGTGTGTAGCGCTGTCGTGTTGTCTGAAATAGTATAGAATGTAACCCTGTCATGTGTCTCAAATGGTATAGAATGTAGCCCTGTCATGTTGTCTGAAATAGTATAGAATGTAGCCCTGTCATGTTGTCTCAAATGGTATAGAATGTAGCCCTGTCATGTTGTCTCAAATGGTATGGTGTACAGCCCTATCATGTTGTCTCAAATGGTATGGTGTACAGCCCTATCATGTTGTCTCAAATGGTATGGTGTACAGCCCTATCATGTTGTCTCAAATGGTATGGAGTGTAGGCCTGCCATATAGTCTCAAATGACGTGGAGTGCAGTCTTCACATGTTGTCTCAAATATTATGGAACGAAGTCCTCAAACATTGTCGCAAAAAAATGTAGAGTGGAATCCTGTCATGCTGTCGCAAAAACGTATAGCTTTTAGCCCTGTGATGTTGTCTCAGGAAATATAGAATGCAGCCCTGCCACGATGTTTGAAAAAACTATAGAGTTCAGACCTGTCACACAGTCTGAAAAAACAAACAAACAAACAAACTGAAACCCTGCCCCACAATCTGAACAAAGTAAAGGTACGCATCACATGACGTCTTTACACGTATAAAGTGCAGTATTGCTAAAGAGTCAAGTCCTTTCATGTAGACTGCAAAAGTAGATTTCAGCCTTGTCACATTGTCTCAGAAAGCATAGAGTAAAGCCGCATAATTTCCAAAATATATTGAAATTGGGAACAGATTTAATCATTATCTTGTTCCAACGTACATTGAATTTCATTGGGATCGAATGAACGGTTGTTGATTTACAGACAATTAAACAGAGGATGGGTCGAAATCAAAGTTCGCAAAATCTGTTCAGTTCACAAAATCATTTCAATAGTGGGTGTGGCCACCGCCATTGGCGAGACATTCCACGCAGCGACTCCTCATCGAGTTGACCAGTGTTCTGATGACCCTCTGAGGGATTCTCTGCCATTCCAGTTGCAGCATTTGGAAGAGATCCTGGCGGTCTCTGGGAGGTGGATGGTTCTCCTTCACACGTCTCCCCAACTCATCCCACATATGCTCGATGGGATTGAGGTCGGGACTATACGCCGGGAAGATCATCCTGTTGATGCCGGCCTGCACAATGAAGTTTTCGGCCACCCGGGCCCTATGTGGCCGAGCATTGTCGTCTTGGAAGACTGCCATGGGTCCTATCCGTTGCATGGTCGGAACAACGAAAGGCGCCAGGATTTCATCCCGATAGCGGATGCCTGTGAGGTTTCCATCAATATGGTAGAGTGGTGTCTTGTGGTGGAGGCTGAAGGCACCCCATACCATAACAGATCCTCCCCCAAAGGCCCTGGTCTGGCGAACAGCTGCATCAATGTAACGTTCACCAACACGCCTCCAAACTCTAGTTCGGCCGTCATTGTGTTCAAGACTAAACCGCGACTCATCTGAAAAGAGGACCTGGGACCACTGTTGTTGGTTCCATCTCACATGACGATGGCAGAAAGCTCGGCGAGCCAGCCTATGGGCTGCTAGCAGCAGTCGTGGTCGAACAGCTGGGCGACGTGATCTGAGGCCGAAGTGGTGAAGACGGTTTCGTATGGCTTGACGGCTGAGGATGGTGTTATTTGCCATACGAAGCTGCCTTTGGATGCTGGTGGAAGTGGTATCCCGCTGCAATAGGGCTGCCTCTCGATGAAACGATCTTCTCTGTGAGTAGTCTGCCTAGGCCGACCTGACCGTGGCCTCTCTTCAACGCTGTTGGTCGCCCTAAAACGCTGATTCAGTCAGTCTAACAATAACTGAATGATGCACACCAAGTCGTCGCGCCACTTCAGCCTTTGCAATGCCATCTTGTATCCACGCAATCGCCCTGGTTTTGTCAAAGGTGCTAAGTTTTCTTCGTGGTGGTGGCATGGTGAGAAAAAGGGCTGACAGTAACCAACCCCGCGCTTAAACAGCCAAAAGAAGGGGCATAAAACTCACTTGAGAGACTGCTCTTGCACGGGAAAAAAGAATTTTTCATTTTACACATCTTGTGTCGCCAGCAAGCTTGATGCAAACAGGCACAGTTAACGCAACTTTGCACTTTTTATCCCGCGCGGTAACGAGGTCACCAAGACCCCCGTGCGCACTACCAGTTGACACAGGCTGGATTACACACTGCTGTGTGAGATTCCATCATTGGTTGCAAAACAATGTTTTTTGAAGGGATGAATCAACCCCCTGTGTGCAAAGGCCTGTGCTTAACTTTTATGTGACTAGTATACAATATGACCACTGAGAAGGCGGCGAGGGAGCGGAGGTACGAGGACGCCGGATGTGACTACACACAATGACCATTCCACCCGCATCTCTTCCTGTTGCTCTTAGCTTTGCTCCGTGAGACAGCAACATCATTGGACACAACCTTCTGCTTGGCTGGTTGTTGGGTGGTTTATCTTATTCCATTTATTACCATTATCATTTTTTTTATAGAAGGGGGGGGGGAGGGGTAGGGGGGGTGCAGGGGAGGGACGAGGAAAGACGATTAATTTGATGAGACAAAATACCCAACGGTAACACAGACGTTCTTCAAATTTGACGCCAGAGGTAAATCTTCATCAAGGGCGATTATTAATTTTTGGCATCTAGGACTAAATTCGACACATAACCCTCCTGACGCTTCTGTTCCTCCATTCCCGCTTCGCCCCACTCATCGTCGTCTCTACTGTCGAACTTGCTGGAATAAAAAAAATTTTTTTTTTTGTCTACAGATACATGAACCGACACTTCAGCTATTGTTTGGCATGTGGTGAAACAGTGATGTGCTACACTGATAGGAGAGGGGAAATTCTGTAGGACTCCCTGCCTGCGGATATTTGCAGAAGTACAAGAAGAAAGAAGAATATGAGAGAGAGAGAGAGAGAGAGAGAGAGAGAGAGAGGACGAGAGAGAGAGAGAGAGAAAGGGCAGGAGGAAGCAGCCGTTATTCTAACATGCTTTCTAGGGATAAAAGCATCAGGACAGTGTTTGTGTCTAAGTCCTATAACGAGAGAGAGAGAGAGAGAGAGAGAGCGCAGGCATTATTCTAAAGCAGTATGCCGGTTGCCGTCCACACGTCTCTCCACATCGCATTTCAGATTCGTCGCATTGTAGGGCTTTCTACCATTCACACTCCTGCCATCTTCGATCTCCAGGCTCCCGACTCCACCAGTTTCCTCGTTTCCTTTCTACCCCCCCCCCACCCCACCTCCACACCCCCCCCTAAATATTCCTGTGTCATGCTCCATCACTCTCTCAATACTTGCCATGCATTTAAGATTGAGAGAACAGAGACTTCTTAATTAATTAATTTTTATTTATTTATTTATTTATTTTTTGTACCTTTTTTGTACCTTTTTTGAAGGTTGCAAGACGTAAGGATGGTGCAGTGACGATGTTTATGACATATGGGCCGTCGTTTGTAACAGTATTGTCGGTTTGTTCCCATCTGTTTGCTGCTCAGAATGGTTGTATGTAATCTCCTTTCTTCCGTTCTGTCTTTCTTGCGTTCTTTATTTCTTTCCTATTTATTTTCCTCCTCGTTTATCTATCTATCTATATCTATATATTTTTTTTTTTCATCCTTGCCTTCATTTCTTCCTGTTTTCGTTCTGTTTTCTTTCTTCCACTTTTAATCCTTTTTTTTCTTAAATCTTTCTTGCTTTGGGCATTCTTAGCGAAGTTCTGAAATGGCAGCTCTAATCACGGAGACGTTGCACATCAGATTCCACAAGAGCAGATATTAATCTGTAACAGACAATAGCTGAAACCAGCATCGACACACAAGGCTTGGCTGCAGGCCGTTGACAGAGTGATAAGGAATCACCGTGGGCAGTAGACTGTGCACATGGGCGGAGTGAAGGAGGGGGTAGGAAGACAGAAGGGTGGAGGGGAGGGGGACGGGGCATTGAATCTCTCAGCAACATCTCAACGGTAAGAGAATGATAGATGGAGAAGTATCACATTTTCTATCAGTCGTCTGTCTGTCTGTGTCTGTCTCCCTCCTCCCTCCCTCCTTCCCTCCCTCCCTCTTTCTGTCTCTGTCTCTATGTCCTTTTCTTCTCCTTCAAATCTGCACAAGCGTTCTACTGACTGGTGGAACTGTTGCTTCTGTGTATTCATTATGACATTGTGTTTTTGAAATAATTTCCCTTCAAACGAGCTATCGTCTTTTATGAAAAAAGTTAACATAATATTTTGGTCTCCCCCTCTCCTCTCTATTTCACACACACACACACACACACACACACACACACACACACACACACACACACACACACACACACACACACACACACACACACTCACTCATGCGCGCGCGCGCACGCACGCACGCACGCGCACGCACACACACACACACACCACACACACACA
>JADBJO010007621.1:25000-27500 GCA_016801955.1 Conus betulinus | reverse complement strand
ACCATTAAGTCACAATCCCATACATCTAGTGAAATCTCATGTAGACCAAGATGTCAACAGAGCCGGACTGTGACCTGAACGGCCACGATGCTTGCTGTTGCCTGTACTCCGTGCTACAGACGGCAAGGCACTGGGGAAGTCCAGACGTATGGATGTTACATCACCTTCTGTCACGAGTGAAGTAACGGAAGACAAGGCAAAGCAGGCCAACGCAAGGCAAAGCAAGGCCAGGCCAGGCCAGGCCAGGCCAGGCCAGGCCAGGCCAGGCCAGGCCAGGCCAGGCCAAGCAAGGACAGGCCAGGCCAGGCCAGGCAAGCAGACCAGCCAGGCCAAGGCAAGGCAAGGCAAGGCAAAGCAAGTGAAGGCAAGGCCAGGCCAGACTAGGCCAGGCCAAGGACAGGCCAGGCCAAGGCAAGGCAAGGCAAGGCCAAGGCCAAGGCAAGACAAAGCAAGTGAAGGCCAGGCAAGGCCAGGCCAGGCCAAAGGCAAAGCAAGGCAAGGCAGGTCAGGCCAAGGCAAGGCAAGGCAAGGGCCAGGCCAGGCCAGGCCAGGCAGGCCTGGCCAGACCAGGCCAGGCAAGGAAGGCAAAGCAAGGCAAAGCAAAGCAAAGGCAAGGCAAGGCAAGGCCAAAGCAAGGCAAGGCAAGGCAAGGCAAGGCAAGGCCAAGCAAGGCAAGGCAAGGCAAGGCAAGGCAAGGCAAGGCAAGGCAAGGCAAGCTTGCTTCCTTGTGGTTACTTTGGGCATGGAAAGAGAAAGCAAGCAACAGAAACAAATTTAACATCATTCGAAATAAAAATGAATAGCGGTAATCTAAGCAAAAACCAAAATCAATCACAATACCATACGTCAATTAAACACACACAAGCACGGACGCGCGCACACTCGCAAGACCTCACTCACGCACGTACGCACGCACGCATGGACGCACGCACGCATGCACACACACACACACACACACACACACACACACACACACACACACACACACACACACACACACACGCACATACACAAAACGCCCATGACTGCTGTTTGCAGACTAGTTACTTTTGACATGCGTATGAATATGACAGAGATCCAAATGTTAAGCTGGAATAGCTTTTTTTGTGTGTGCTTCAAACAGAGTGTATTTCAGTGCATACTAGCACACAGTGAAATACATAGATTAAAAAGTCGAAGGTCCATGATACATAGGATCTCCGTGCTCGTGGATGAAAACGAAACTGTATTCTGTCTTCGTACTGGTTAAAATATTCTCTTCCATCAGAAATTAGACTTAAAATTCTCCTTCCATGCAACAGATGATTCAAGTTCAAATTAGCCATACTTATACAAAACATTCATAAGAAATGAAACCAGTGAGTCATTAAAACAGATGAAGTACGTAAGGTGTTAGAACAACAAGAAACAAGTAAACAAAAACATCTTTCACACAAACACAGGATTAAATTGGAATGTGTGAGCCTGGGCACGAAGAAAACACTAACAAAACGGGCATTAAAAGAAGCCCAAAAAAAAAAAAAAAAAAAAGCGGGATGGTCTATCGTTTGAATTTTATATCACAAAAAAAAAAAAAAAAAAGCACACACACACACACACATTCACACACACACAGCACACATTCACACACACACACACACACGGGCACACAACACACACACACACACGCACGCACGCACGCACACGCACGCAACACACACACACACACACACACACACACACACACACACACACACACACACACACACACACACACACACACACACACACACACACACACACACACACACACACACACACACACACACACACAAACACACACACACACATATACAACACATACAGAGGCACGCACACACACACACACACACACACACACACACACACACACACACACACACACACACACACACACACACACTTAAAAACTGTCTGTCTCTCCCTCTGTTGATGTGCATGCGTACGTGCTTGGGTGGGCGCGAGCTTGCGCACGCGCGTGCTTGTGTGCGTGCGTGTGTGTATGTGTGTGTGTGTGTGTGTGTGTGTGTGTGTGTGTGTGTGTGTGTGTGTGTGTGTGTGTGTGTGTGAGTGTTACGTGTGTGTGTGTGTGTGTGTGTGTGTGTGTGTGTGTGTGTTACGTGTGTGTGTGTGTGTGTGTGTGTGTGTGTGTGTGTGTGTGTGTGTGTTACGAGTGTGTGAGTCCTGACAGTGGTGACCACGACTTCAAAAGTCTATCGTTCGTAAAAGAAAAGAAGAGGCGTGTGTGTGTAGTAATGTGGTGTTGCGGAAAGAGCCCAAAGCAACATACAAAGATTACGGATCGTGTCACCTCCTCAAAACACAATTCCAAGACTTTTAGTGGATTTACAGTTGGAAGGTTAACATTCCAGCTTGAGCGTTGTGCAAGAATATGTGTGTCTCCGAGCCCTTGATTGGGGTTTGCTGCTCAGAAAACTTAATCTAAAACAACAGAGAGTGAATCACGCCATGTGTGAAAATT
>JADBJO010007621.1:12500-20000 GCA_016801955.1 Conus betulinus | reverse complement strand
GTGTGTGTGTGTGTGTTTCCCCGTTGTCATCTTTAAGACAGGCACTTCCTCGACAATTACCATTGAACTGCCAGCTTGATCAAACTTGGAAACGACTGATACTGACAGGAACTTCCAACTACATACACCCTGCCTGAAGTTCTCAGGAAGTGTCAGTGGTCTTAACATCTGAAATTAATGTTTACAGAAAAAATTGTAATATCATCATATTGACAGTTTCTTTAAAACTGTGGACCTTTACAATTATCGCTTTATACACTGTTAAAAGATATGCGCGAGGATTGCCGTAATGTCTTTCTGCCAAGACTGGACCGTTCAGTGCTATTTGTACCAAGCATAGACACAGACGTAAAACATTTTGCTAAACAAAAAACCAAAACAAACAAACAAAAACAAAAACAAACAAACAAACAAAAAAACAAAAAACCCCTAGGTCACATATAGATATCTATTTCAATACTGCATTTATGATGAATTGGGTCGCATTCAAGAACCAAGTAATAAACATTTTTCTTTCAGTAAAAATGGATCTTGCCAAAAGTTATAGGAACTCATCGTGAATTTTATATTGATGCCAAATTAAGTGGCTATGAAAACACCCTAAAAGTGTAAAAAAAATCCGAAACGCATGCATGTCATATTAAAGATAAAGTCAAAACCTTACGTGACATGTTCTGTCATACATGACGTATTTATGACAAAACTTTTCATAATGTACTCTGGGAATATGTCCTAAACCTATCTGTCAGATAGTTTCAGATGATACCAAAGTGTCTGATCGAATTGTATCACTGGCATCCCTAAAGGTTAGAATGCGTGATTTTCGATTCGGTGAGAACGATCTCCGCTGCATATGTCCATTGCGCAACAGCAGAGAAAGTGGAAAGAAAGAATGCCCAGTGCATCAGCTGCTGCTCTTCAGCGCTAATAAAACAGCTAAAGCAAAAGATTGTGTCGTGCACAGTAGAGGAAGGGGGGGGGGGGGGGGGGGGGGGGGGGGGGGGTGGGGGTGCAGGAGGTGGATTGGGGAGAGTGCGTGGAAGTGAAACAGAGGAGAAAGGTCAAATGTGATACATCACTTCAGACAGGTTGTATCAGAGTGGCTTTGCATGTCAGTGACTTTGCACTTCTGCTTTTTTTTTTGTTGTTGTTGCTGTTGTAAATTTTCTCTCTCTCTGATCTGAAGGACAACTAGCTAAAGCTTGTTCGCGCATGCGTGCATCTGTTTGTCTGTCTGTCTGTCTGTCTGTCTCATTTCTCTCTTTCTCTGACTCTGTCTCTCTGCGTCTCTGTCTGTTTATCTGTCTCTCTCTCTCTCTTTGCCTCTCTCTCTCTTCTCTCTCTCTCTCTCTCTCTCTCTGCATTTGTCTCTCTGTGTCCCTCTGGAGTGGCCTCCCTTGTACGGCACCCGGCGAGACGTATTTCAGCCGCTCCGGTAAATTTCTACATAAATCAACTGTAAGTCGTACAGCATGCCTGTTCAAGGTCTCCCATCCGCTGTAGAAGCCACACTCAATGCTGCGCTGGAAGAAATGACATTGTTGTCGTCATTCAAAATAGAGGACAGAAGAAAACAAACTGTCGTAGTTCTGCGGGTTACTTCAACTACCGAACAGCCCCCTGCCACGCGAACTCATGGCCACAGCATGGCGTATCGTGGCCAGTGCCCGTCACAGCTGAACAGGGACAGGCACAGAGCAGGGACTTGCAGAAAACAATCCAAAGAAAAAGGCGAGTGAAAGTTTATGTTCTCCATCCGCTTTATTTTTTTTTGCCGAACGTTGACAAAAAAAAACCAGCGAGATTCGTGTTGCATGTGATGAGATTTTCAAGCGTGACAACCATCTCTCTCTCTGTCTGTAACTCAGCCTGCAGAACAAACGCGGCACAGTGACAAGCAAAACAGAGATCGACTTGGAACAGTGTGACAAAGAATATTGACAGCTGGCACACACGATGAAGTGTCGGTCTTGGATTTTGGATCAGTGAAGCCAAGCGCTGGTTAAGACTGCGTTGACGAATGCTGTGATGTGGTTTGTGAACGGGACAGGCCTCCGGCGAATGACCAACAGAACGACCCTCCAGAGAACGTGCCTCTCAATGACATTATGTCGTTCCTATAAGGAATGTTTAAAAAAAAATCATGGAAAGCGTTCACTCTATCGACAGAGACAATGCGCAACTGACTTCCAGCGGCAGTTCAGCTGTGGAGAACGGAAATCTTGTTGACTGTGGATACACTTTTTTTTGCCAGTCTCAATGACTACTCACATCGATGTTTCGATGTTTGTTAATTATTTCCGTGATTTGGTTTCCTCATCGCGATGTTGTTTTCTGACATTTATTGTTTGTGTTAATATTCATTTTCGAACAGCCCCACCATAACCCCTACGTGAGAACGGGCTTTGTAAGCTTAACTCACTAAATCGTTCGTTCGTTCGTTCTGTGTCTCTCTGCTCTCTGTCTGTCTCTCTCTCTCTTTATCTCACTCTCGTTCTCTCTCTCTGTCTCTCTCAATTACTCTCTCTCTCTCTAACTCCAACTCTCTCTCATTCTCTCTCTCTCTCTCTCTTACTCTCTCTCTCTAACTCCAACTCTCTCTCTCATTCTCTCTCTCCCAACAACAACAACAACAACAAAAACGGAGCAGGTGCTTACAAAGTGTGCAATTATTCAACAATCCAGTCAAGTATCTATCAGCGTCTAACACGCACAGGCTGAAACCCTTGCTGAAGTACCCCAGCCTGCTCAATTATTTACACTTCAAGACTTAGACAGACGGACATACAGACAGACAGACAGACCGACCAGACCTCCATCTCTTAAAGGTATCGAGCACTGGCCCCTGGATTGGTTCGCACAGTGTGGGTCTCATGGTGTAAGTGACTGGTCAGCTGTGAGACTCCTTCAATCATGTTACGTTACAGGCATGACACCCTGTGTCTGTCTGTATTCTACCCCTGCCGGGTTTCAGGTGTGAGTGAGGCAAACCAGCGGTCAGAGACCTTAGTCGTCGTCACACACACACACACACACACACACACACACACACACACACACACACACACACACACACACACACACACACAGAGAGAGAGAGAGAGAGAGAGAGAGAGAGAAGTGTGTGTGTGAAAGGGGAGAGAGGTGTGGTGTGTGTGTGTGTGTGTGTGTGTGTGTGTGTGTGTGTGTGTGTGTGTGTGAAAGGTGAGAGAGAGAGAGAGAGAGAGAGAGAGAGAGAGAGAGAGAGAGAGAGAGAGTGGAGAAGAAAGGGGGAGAGAGAGCGAGGGAGAAGAAGAGGAGGACGGGCGGACGGACGGACGGACAGACAGATAGACAGACGGAGAGAGGGAGGGCTGGAGGGAGGGAGGGAGAGTCATGCTGACAAACAGACACATAGGTACAGGGGAAAAGAAAAGAGATGCGGAGGAGGAAGACGGAGAATGGGGGGTGGTTGTGGTGCCGCCCAGAAAGGGAAATAATGCAAAATTGATTTAACGCCAAAAAGGGAAGCTGATTTGAAGTTTGAGAAATGTCACTCCATTTTTTCTAGTTTGTTGTAGCGAAAGACACCGCTTCCGATTCATTTTCTTTTCTTTTTCTTTTATTTTTTTTTTTTCTTTTTTTCCCCCTCTCCTCTTATATAACGCTGTGGCATTTTCTTGACCATTTTTCGCATCTTCTGTATTGAGTTTTACACATAATGTTTCTCCTTTTTTTTCATTTCCTAGTTTCATTGATTAATCAATGTCCAATTCTTTGGATACAAAGGGGGGGAAAGCAGAGAGAGAGAGAGAGAGAGAGAGGAGAGAGAGAGAGAGAGAGAGAGAGAGAGAGAGAGAGAGAGAGAGAGAGAGAGACAATAATTATGCCAGCTGGCGTGGCGCAGTGGGTAGAATTGCAGATTTTCGGCTTGGGGGTCGTAAGTTCAATTCCCATCAGAGCTATTTTTGTGTGTGTGTGTGTGGTGTGGATTTTTTTTTTCCTGCCCCGAACCGCTCCTACTCCTAGTTGAGTGTGCTAGGGGGTTAAGCCAAGAAGAATGGAACCGCCAGGTCGAGTTTCATCAACTTAATGGAGGCGTGTTGGTAAGTGTTTCTCTCCATTTCCTGACAAGCACCGCAGGTCTGTATCTCTGGGGTCTGGCTGACGCTGGGATGCATTAAGATTTAAGTAAACGTAAAGCACTGCCTGTCAAGCAGCCAGTTGACGGTGAGGAAAGACCCACTGACCACAGGGAAAGTCCTGCTGACAGTGGGAAAGACTACAAACTTTGGATTCTCTCTTGAGGGCACATAAGACCGTATGGCGAAAGCTTGGCTGTGTCTGGAGTGGGCACTGTCTTCATCTGTCCGTGGGCAGGGGTGGTTGGGTCTGTGGGGTGTGCTCGACAGCTGGAGGGTGGTGTGTTTCGCCGGTGGGCTCTGCAGTCATGAAAATACGGGCTGGTACACCCATGGGGGTGCTACTTTAAGGCTGTTGTGAGTTGCATCCTGTAGTCTGATTTACCTCTGTTCAGGAGCAGTTATGTCCCTTGATATCTTAACGGAGTGTCCTGCGCGTGCCTGTACCCATCGTCAACACAGCGCAGGCCTCCAAGGGTGGTACAGGACTGGTCTAAAAGGCAGGTGGAGACAGTGCTTCTCTGGGTCCTCCCCAGCACCTTCGGGTGTTTCTTTTTCTTCAGCCTTAGACCGGATAGAGCTCCAACAACAACCTCATCCTGATCAATCAGCATGAGAAAGGTCTAAAATGCTGTGGCTGAGCCCGGATGTAGCTCCCATAGCGTCATCTTCAACGCCCTCATCCTCATCAGTCATCATCAGAAAGGTCTGAAACGCTGTGGCTCTTCATGCCCTGCCCTCACACGGTGACCTCAGTTTTGATGTCTTCTCTACATGTACGCCCCTTGATCAGTTCGTGTTGAGGTCTCCGGCATCGGCAAGGTCATGGGGACCGGCGTTGGGACAGATGTGGCAGAGTCCTCCCTGAAGAAGGGCAAGAGAATTAGGGTGGGTGAGGGAGGGGGGGGGGGGGGGGGGGGGGGGGGGGGCGAGAGGCGGAGGGGCGCTCAGTTTGGTTGGCTCCAAGACCAAGCAGTTAATTTCAGTTGGAGATCGGAATGTTGCTGGATCACAACAGACACCACTGAACACCAGCGACGCCACTCGGCAGCAGTGCAGCATTTCCTCTTGTGGATTGCCCATCATGACGACTCGGCATAGACAGCTCCCTGCAGATTGCTGGTGCCAGGGCTGAGGCGGGAATGGGAATCAGCAGTGTGAGAGTAGTGACACCAAGCTGGCACCAACGATGATACCGCAACAGAAAGAAAACGAAACGGGGGGGGGGGGGGGGGGGGGGGGGGGGGGGGGGGGGGGGGGGGGGGGAACAAAAAAGGGGGGGGGGGGAAGGGGGGGGGGGGGGGGGGGGGGGGAAAGGGCCAAGCGCGTATGCGCGTGAGATATTCCATACAGAGGAAAAAAACTGTCTTGGGCTGGTGTAACCGTTAGTAATGGCTATTCTGGTAAACATCAGCCATCATCTGTGACCTATAATGAACATACTTACAAGTTTTCAGAAAGATCGGCAAAGTACTGTCTGAGATTTTCCATAAAGAAGAAAACCATTATTGGCCGTTAGTAACAGCTATAACGGTAAACTAAAAAACATCTGGCATCATCCGTGACCCATGATGAACATACCTACAATTTTCAGAAAGATCGGCTACGTACTTTCTGAGATAGTCCATAAAGAACAAAAACCGTTATCGGCAGTTATAGCCGTTACTAAGGGCTATAACGGTAACCTAAAACATCGAGCATCATCCGTGACCCATAATGAAACATACCTGCTAATTTTCACAAAGATCGGCCAAGTACTTTCCGAGATATTCCATAAAGAAGAAAAAACCGTTACAGGCCGTTACAGGCCGTTACAGCCGTAAGCAACGGCTATAACGGTAAACTAAAACATCGGGCATAATCCGTGACGCATAATGAACATACCTGCAATTTTTAACAAAGGTCGGCCAAGTACTTTTTGAGATATTCCATAAAGAAGGGAAAAAAAAAAAGTTACAGGCCGTTACAGCCGTTAGTAACGGCTATAACGGTGAACTGAAACATCGGGCATCATCTGTGACCCATAATGAACATAGCTGCTACTTTTCACAAAGATCGGCCAAGTACTTTCTGAGATATTCCATGAAGAAGAAAATCCGTTACAGTCCGTTACAGCCGTTAGTAACGGCTATAACGGTAAACTAAAACATCGGGCATCATCCGTGACCGATAATGAACATACGTACAAATGTTCAGAAAGATCAGCCTAGTAGTTTCGTCTGGAGCGAGTGGAACACATTTTGACCACGGACGGACGGACGGACGGACGGACAGACAGACACACACACACACACACACACACACACACACACACACACACACACACGCACGCACGCACGCACGCACAGAGCATTTCTTCGTTCCCATTCTAAAGTACTCTCTGTTCTATAAGAACTGGGAGTACAAAAAAAAAAAAAACGGAACAAACAAAACAAGATAAAGTAGGAGAAAGTAGAGTGGTTTATGCGGTGCTAAAAAAGTATGCGGTGCTAACAAAGCAAAGGTTTCATCACTGTGGGACTCAAGAGAATATCATTACAAACTGTTGTATTTGAAATTTGCTAACATCATGTGCTAAGTGAATAAAGAGACGAAGCGCTGAAAGATAAACCAGCAAGTAAGTAATTGAATAATTTAGCCATTAAATAATCACATAAAAACAAATGAAAAAAATGAATGAATGAATGAATAATTGAATAAACTGAATAACTAAATAAAAAGGAAGGAAGGAAGGAAGGAAGGAAAATACAAACAAAAAAATAGATAAATAAATAAATAAACAGATAGATAAGTAGATAGATAGATAAATGCAGAAAGGCATAAATAAACCATTTTACGTAATTGCTATAGACTTATTTTTCATGTGTCTTCGTATGTGAATGTTTTTCCTCTGATGTTCTCTGCACATTAGCACCAGAGACTTATTTTGGAAATGGCTTTGTATTGATCGTCCGAAATAATTATAATACGAAGAATAATAATGATGATGATGATGATGATGAATATGATAATAATATAATATACCGATAATAATGATAACCACCACCACCACAACAACAACAATATTACCAATAACAATAAAAAATACTACTACTATTATTATTATTATTATTATTACTACAAACTACTAATGCTGATAATAATAATAATAATGATAATAACAATAATGACGATGATGATGATGATAAATGCTTCTGCTGCTGCTGCTGCTGCTGTTATTAGTAACAGCAGCAGCAGCAGCAGCAGCAGCAATGAGAATGATGATTCCAATGATGAGGAGGAGAAGGATGAGGATGAGGATGAGGATCACGTGTGCACGATGAACACATGGACATTGTAAGCATTTGGGGAGAACTACGGAATAAATGACCAATCGAAC